>JADLZN010002660.1:0-226441 GCA_018155175.1 Sinocyclocheilus anophthalmus | reverse complement strand
GTGAAGCAGTTGGAATGCAACAGCAATCTGAAAATTTTCCTTCCTCCATTTTAACCATGTTGTTGAAATTGATCATGAAGGAAGATCTTAAGTTGCCATACATCCCTTGAACACTTCTTCCCAGAGAAAGTCTAGTCTTGAAGAATAAGTATCTGGAGGTTTAACATTATGAATGGGAAGTTTAAAACTTGTGACCTGAAAGGCAAAAGCTGTGTCTGAAATCTCTCTGAATTTGGTGGTACTTTGATGTATTTGAATGCACTAATCTGGATGTACTAGATTTGTCATGTCTTGTTGTGACCTACTGCGTCAGTTGTTGCTTCACTGCTATTCACAAATCCTCTCCCATGACATTATTGGATAGTAAAGTCCATTAGATGTGTGTTTCAGAATATTTCCAGAAGTAGTAGGTCACCTTTTATGAATAATTTAAGTTTGAACACACTACTTTTTTCACATACTGTTTTTACCTAGGGAAGTATGCATATTCTGATGCAGCCAATGTCTAGACTTTGAATATGTGTTGTATGTCAGGCTGTCTCTTAAGGTTGTTCTCACAACACCAAACTATGTGTTGGTACATGTATGAATCTACCAAACGAGTAGCTGTAAATATAGACTGAACTCTGAGCATGATGCCTTCTTGCCCAAAGCCAATAATTCAAAAGTGGTATTGGGTGGAACTGTTAAAAAAATCTGAAAGCTGAATATCTGTCAGCACTCAGTCTTTGATCTCTGATGATTTATTTATTCTATGGATTTAATGTTTAGTGAAACTTTCTTTGCCTTTTTGTTTGAAAGTTGAAGATGGCTGAGTTCAATTAACATTCCACGCAGTTCCAATAAAGACAAGTACGTAAGTTTAATTCAGATATGATATAGAAAGCTGTATCCTCATATTTTCAATGCTGTTTGAAAATGATTGATCAGGAAAACACAAAAAAAAATGAGTGCCAGGACTCCGGACTCCAAATCATGAAAATCACTTTGAAGTGTTACGGCCCGCGGGCCGAACACGGCCCACAGAGGTGTCCAATCCGGCCCGCAGGATGATTTAAACAATATTATAAAATAATAAATAAAACATAATTTTTAAAATTAAATAAAGTGTATTCGCTACAATATTTTACTTTGAATTTAAAGCGGAACAAATGGCTCATTTATTTACGTTGATATTACACCTCGGGATTCGGGACACCTAACATACGCGTTTTAAAGCGGCGCCAGAATCTCGAGCAGCACGAGGATAATATGATGATAGCTGCGTTGTAACTGATGCTTGTGGGGCAATTTTCTGGTGATTTTAAACATGTCCAAAAGAAGAAATTTGACCTGGAAGGGCGGACAGGCTATTTAAGAAGAAATGGAAAGAAAGTAATCTCAACGCCGACAGGTATGTTTAATCACAACTCGTGGCTGTGGTAAATGTGTGCAATATTAAACGGCACTGGACAGCTTCGAATGGAGAAAGTAAATGAGCGAGGAGTGTGCGATATTTATTGTGTACTAATATCCTAACTGTTGTTTTAATGATGTGCGAGCTGACATTTTGTAACTTTGCAAAAAAACAAACAAACACATCGTGAGAGTTTTTCAGTGCCAGATGAAGGCTATCAGTTTACAATATAATTCAATATATGGGGGCAAAAATAAAATGCCCTGTAAGAAATTTAGTTTTTAATATTTATGTCGTGATAGTTAAGTAATGTCTAACTATATCAAGAGTGTTGCTTTCCCGAATGTCAGCGCGATCGCAAATGAATTGATTTTATATAACAGCTCAACAAACAAGACGCTAGTATTAAGTGTTATATTAGTCACAATGCTGTCTGTTTATCTCTGTTTTGGCAAGAAAAAGTTTTTAACAAAGCCGAAGTAAGACCAATCGTGTGTCTCCGAGGCAGCACTGCGTATTAATCTGCGTTTTTGAACAAATTATTTGAGTCAATGATTCAGTGGCCCATTCATAAAGACAATCACTAGCTTAGTTTCTAAACGAATCAGCCGTTTTGAATGAATGAGTCAATGGATCACGCATTAAGACGGAGACTTGCTGCCACCTACTGGCGGCTTTAGTGTCATATTTATTTATCCATGACAGGCTTAAAAACCAAACAAGGTGCTATCTCAAAAACACACTCAGCAAAATATGGTAATTATCACTATAAAAAAAAAAGGCATTTTGTGTCAATTGCACACCCCTAAAATAACCAAGCATCATCTTTAAAAAAAAGTTGTCCTAGATTTTTTGTATGGTTAATATTAATGTAACTGTGAGCAAACTAGGGTTTAACAAAAGTTAATTCGGCCAGCACAAGGGGACATTTTCTCCGATCCGGCCCTCAACCTTAAATGAGTTTGACACCCCTGCTCTAAACAAATTATAGCTCATCCATCCACGTCATCCTTCTCATAAGTGAACACAAAAATGCACTGGTGTCAACTAATGTTAAACTTAGTTTAAGTAATGTTATATTTATATTAGTCCAATAAGTAGTTTTAATAGTAGTTATTATTTGCATTTTCCACTGTAGTAATATTTCCCTTTTCTATCCTCATTAGTAACAGCCAATTTTTGTGCCAAAATGTTTACTAAATGACATTATTGGTTAGGATCTGCTCCATGAATGTAGCTCTAATTTCAAATGGAGCTGTACATATCCCATGTATAGGAACTTGCGGTTGAAAATGTTTTCCAGAAGTCTGTGGCAGATGTTCCTTGATGGCATGCTCTGTGCATTGAACAAAAATCAAGAAGAGAAATAAAAGAAATAATCTTTTAACACATCACCACAGCTTATTGGATGTTGAATGCTTCACAAATTAAATGTTACACATATGTAATGAACTAAATATTTATTGGCCAGAGCTGAGTACAACAGCAAATGCAAATCACCAGGTGTGGTGAGTCAAGAACATTAATAAAAAATAGTGTAATTTAAAAGAAGAGCATAAAGCCATGTTAATAATATAATGTGATATACCTAAAGTTATCTAACTATCATAAATACTATTTAGACTGTTTAAATTTGATAACCAAAAGCAAGTGGAAATTTATTTTATAGTAAGACAAAAGTGTCTTAAAGTACACTTTATATTCATATTTATCTGTAAAAATGAGAATGTTGGTCAATAAAAATCATGGGATCAAGGACCAAATTACTACAGCAAGACTAATAAAATATTTACTCAAATATGTATTTATAAGTATACCTTTCTTTAATTTTTGTCAACTATACCTTTTCCTGTACCTTGTAGACCAGTGTTGTTTTTGTGTTGTAAGAAAAAGTGATGAGGATGTCGAAGATCTTGATGAAGATGTTAATTGCAGCATAGCAGTGACAAAGTACATGTGGGTTCAACAGAGTCAGAATGAACCCAGTACATCCTAAGCTCAAATCATTTATACATTTCCAGTTTACTACTATTAATGTAAATGAAGCTGCTCCTGTCATAACAGCTCTGTATGTTAATTAAGTTCTGATGTGATCATCCCAAATGGACTAGAAACAACACAACTGTTGACTTTCATCATTTCTATAATTATTAAGCCATTTTGGGAAATAAGCATGATCAAACATATATTGTGGAGTGGAATCTGGGTCAGGGCAGACTATAGATTCTTATTGTGTTCATTTGTTTACAAAAATATTACATAAGAATGATTACATTCTTACTAAACTAATAAGAGGTAGGCCTATTTTAATGATAAATGGCAGTCATGATTATCACTTAATTTGACTAACATTCTAAAGCATTGCTACAGAATACAACAGTTAATGCAAGTTAAGCTTAACATATGATAACTTTTGATAAAGTTCAGTTGAGTGTAACATTCAAGCACACAAACATGCAATTCCAAGTTCTTGTGTGGTCTTGACTTGAGCTATCAGCCTATAGTTTAAAGGATATTTTTATAATATACAGACAACATTGGGATACACAGAACAAAACACAAGAATATATTTGTAAATATTTATTCAAACATGAAATCATACACATTTGAAAAGCTTGATCTCAGTCATTTATGAAAAACATGCGTTGCATTCATTGAGATATAATCCATGCTGCATACTCCGATACAGTAGGTGGCGGTATGCACCTGATAAGTCATGGTTGCAATCCGCCATAAAACTAACATGAGGCGCTCACGCTAATAATTTCTGCTCCACTTGCCTGTACTGGATGGCCCCGCCCATGATGGGGTTTCCTGATGAATATTCACGTAAGCGCCACCCAGCGGAACCAAATATTTCAGGAACTGAATATATTGTAACACCGGACCTAACGATCTGCCAGGACCTTGCTCGCTAATCTGAGCACTCCAAAGTTTGGCTACATTTGCGATCAGAAGCCAAAAAAGCTAAGTATAATATATGTGATAGCTAAACATGTTGCAAGAGAGGTGTTACCACCAACATGACAAAGCACTTTAATTTAATAGATCGTTAAAGATCGCGAACACGATTCAAACACCAACGTGATTCTATTCCTAAATTACAATGATTCGTCTGTTTCATTCCTCAACCTTTGACGTGTGCGATCAATGTTGTGATCACTTGGTTCATCCGTGCAGCATACGATCACACCAGTGTGATTTGAACATTTAAATCTGCGTTCGCACTGCCATTGACCTAAAGAGCAGCTGTCTGTCATGAATGAAACAGCTTCACAGTCTTTTCATCCACACAGTATTATTTCTGTCGTATAGTCATTCATATTATCACAGAAATACTGGTGTGAAAGTTTATAGTTCAGATATAAACTTTGATGTCTACGGTAGTGATTAAAATGGAGTAAATCACCTTTTGAAAGTAATTTGACACTTCAAATGAAGATTTATCGATTACATTGTTACGCCAGTAGGTGGCGAAAAGGGGCTGTTAAAATGTATTTGTCTTTGAATCAATCAAGAGATTCATTCAAGAACGCTGATTCATCCAGTAATGAAACAAGTACATCTTGAGTGAGTCATTTTACCATTCATTCATAAATTGAATGTGATTTTGTTTAGTTGTCTAATGTTTTTTCTTCAGAATCATGAGAGAACTTCCATTGGGGGGGAAAAAACAAGTGTTTCAGTTGTCTAATGTAATTTATCCAGAATCATGCAGTTCTATTTTGCACTTAAACAGCTCTTAAAGAGTCCAGTTTTTATGTAGCCTGTTGATTTTTGTTCATGGTATTCAGCTCCAATAAATGGTTTGTAAAAAAAGAGACACAGGATTAATGTTTGATATCATTATTTAATCACATCGGAATCGAAAAGAAAAGAGTCGATAAGCAAAATCGGAATCGGGACCGGAATTGATAAAATTGAAACGATACCCAACCCTAGGCTCGGATCATATTACAGATTTTGAGTGGCAGATCGGATAATTTTTCAGATGAGCAAAAGAAAAATAAAAAATCTTTATTTTTTAAATAACATTATTTAAAGAACACTTTACTTCAATACCACAGCAAAAACTAGCAAAATGGGATTGAATGATTCACTCAACTCACAATGCGATACGATTCATGATACCGATTTCACAATAATTTTCTCACGATTTTTTTTTTACAAAAATGTGATTTAAGACAAATTATAAAGGAAAAGGTGTCTTTTTATTATTTCTCAGACAAAATACTGCACATTCCTTGGTGAAACTGAAATTGTCAAATAATAAAACCTAACTTGAAAATTTTTAAAACAAATCCCAATCAAACATATAATGCAAGATAAAAGAAATATCTTCATATAACCAAACGCTTGCCTGTGCTTTTCCATTTAAAAGCAAGAGGAAACCACTGCATTATAATTACGATCCAAACACAGATGCTAAATACATGTTAATTAGATTGTAATTAGATTGCATAATTTCTCAATTTGAAGCAAAAACAGAATTGTCTGACTTTAGATTTGTGAAACTATACTACATAAAATGGATGAACGCAAAACAAAAACAGCAGAAGCTCTGAATGAGACGCAAATGTCACTCTCTGACAGCAGGAGGCGCTCATAGGTGAGCACCGGGAGAATTCCCAGTGCCCTGGCGGCTGATTGGGCCGCTGCCTGTTTTTTTTTTTTTGTTTAATTAGTATTAATATTTTATATATATTTCACAATATTGCTCTTACTGTACTTTTATAAAAGTACATCTCTTATAAAACTGCACTTTTTCGGTGTAAACACTAAAAATAATTCAATCCAAAAGTATTGCTTAGTGTAAAACATGTTGAAAATTAGCCGATAGGCTGTCGATTCATTAAATGATAAGCTGTTTCCTCTAAAAAGCTGTTTATTCAGCATAGTGAAGCCTCTTCTCCATTGATATCCATTAAAAAAAGGCCTCTGGTATCCTTTTCCCACATACTGGCAAACTGTAATTAGCATTAGCCGTTACGCTTTTTGGGTAAAGGTTGCAGGCTTGCCTTCTAGGGGCTTTGAACCTAAACAAAAGCTGTGTTCGACTTAAAGCAGTGCTGCACAGACCAAATGGTATAACATCAAAGTACCCATTCACCGATCGGTCTGATCAGCGCCTCTTTAAGTTGAATTCATCTAATGCCGTCTGCTGGACTAAGCGCGCTCATTGTTGCGTGTACTTATGATTTTCTTTTCACCACCTGCGAACTCACACAGAGCTCATAAAAGGCACTTTACTTCCTCGTTGCTCCACGTTTGCCCTCTGCTTATTTTGTTTTGGATACATCGCTCGTTCTGCGTCATCAAATCATGTCGCATAGCGTCGCATTGGCGGACTTCAGCTTGGTTCGTTTAGAAGTATTTGATTCGTGTAGCATTCATATTTCATTTGAACTGCACCAAAGTTCGTTTGGAAGTGGACTGAGACCCATCTTTTTAGCGGTCTCGGTCCGCTTGTTTGGTGCGCACCAGGGTTCGAACGGCAGCGTTCACACGAACCGCACTAACAGAGCAATCGCACCAGGGCTCGTTTTAATCAAACCAAACATGACCAGGAAAGTCTGCTAGTTCACATGCTTTGGTTCGGACCAAATACAATGTTGATTTTTTTTGGTTGGTGTGGTTTGGATTCAAACTGCCCTTTTTGCAAGTGAACCAGAAATTGTAAACAAAACCACACGTGTGCTAAAGGTCACCCATTCATCGGATCATCCATTTAACCATACCAGAGTTCGTTTGGAACCGGACCGCGGTGATACATTTTGGTAGCCCGACTGGAAAACACAATAGCTCCAGGACGTCTGGCTAGTGATTTTGCGAGCCCTGCAAACACCTGTAGGTTGGTTGAATATGTGTGCCACTATGACAGAATTTTAACCTAAATCAATGCAGTCTGTTTATGAACATCCCTGCCTCTTACACGTCTGGGCAATTTTTTAACTGACCCTGTGCCCCTAGCGTCTCTTCTGTCTTGTGCTTTTTTTCTCTAATTTGCCTCGTTGGAGACTCATGAGATGGATGGCAAGCGCTACAGTCCTCTAAAACTACACCTCTAAATCACCAAATGGGCTCCACCTTGTCTTAAAGGGACCAATGAATGCAGATTCATCATTTGCAAAATGAGGTAAGGCAACATTTAGAATCCTTTGCCATGTTTTGGCAATCAAACAGCATGATGAAATGTAGCTAGCTAAGCTACATACTCTGTAGTAATATTTGCTAAGGTAAGCTGAAAGCTACCCTTTAGAGAAAGTACAGTAGATGTACCACCCAAATGATTCAGTTGAGTGAGTCACTCTTTCTTGATTCAAGCACTGTTGTGTTTAATCCAAATAGCTGATAGTAATTACTGTAAACACATCTTTATTTACTGAAATTTAAAGAAAAATGTAATGGTTTTGCTTTCTCGACTCAACCGATTCATTTAAAAGAACCGATTAAAAAAAGTTATTCATTTCTGATTTGCGCATAAATTGTTCTGATTCTAAACAGTCGATGGATAATACTGTAAATGTTTATTGTTGGAAAATTGTTTTTCTTGACCAATTCAACAGATTCATTGACAAGAACTTATAGTCATTAGTTCCTGTTTTTTTCTGATTCTAAATAGCTGACAGAATACTGTAAACACATCTTTATTACTGAAATATTGTCATGTTTTTCTTCACCGAATCGACTGATTCATTGGAATGAATTAAAAGAGTAATTTCTTCCTGATTCATGCATGTTATGTTCTGATTCTAAATAGCCGACAGAATACTGTAAACACATCTTTATTGCTGAATTGTCATGGTTTTCTTCACCAAATCGACTGATTCATTGTAAAGAGCCCATTCAAAAGAGTCATTCATTCCCAAATTGAACATTGTTTGCTCTTATTTTAAACAGCCGGTGGATAATACTGTAAACATATCTTTATTGCTGACATATTGTCAAGAAAAATGTAACATTTCTCTCTCCTGATTTGACTGATTCATTAAAAAGAACTTATTCAAAAGAGCCATTCATTACCAATTCATAAACAGCCAAGAGAGAATGTAAACACATCTTTATAGCTGAAATATTGTTATGTTTTTCTTCACAGATTTGACTGATTCATTGAAAAAGAAAAAACTGGTTCAGAAGAGTCATTTAATACTAATTCGGTTATTAGTAATGTTATAAACAGCGATGGAGAACACTGTGAACATATTTTATTGCTGAAATACTAACTTAACTAAATTTAATTTATCCAACAACATTTCTCCTTTTAGAGATACTAGTGCCCCTCACTGCATTTAGATGGTGGATGAGCTCATGCTAGCAGAGATAATGTTGCCTTTTCCAGCAGGGCTCCCTCTGTTCTACCTGTTCTTCTGACATTCCTGGCATGACTGACTGTACAAACAGGCTGATACCAAAGGGAATGTGTTGTCAGAAAGCATTAATGTGACCTCTAACCTGAGAGGCCGACGCTGCTGTGCACCAGACTACAGCTCTGGTCTGAAGCATCCACACCCATCTAACTCTCTGCTCTCCTGCTCTCTGGGCGATGACTCTATCCGTTTATTTGACTATCCCCTGCAGTTATTTGTGCCGCGTCAGTGCCCTGGCAGCCGGTGTGCAACGTGCCACCTTCACCTTTTATTAGGCACATATTTCACATCTATTCTTCTCTCACTTGTTCAGGCCCGCTCTCTGTGCATGATTTTGGGTTTCAGACCCATTCTTTTAGAAAGCCATTGGAGGCAATTCCCATAAAGGCATATATATCTTTCATTTTTTTATTGGCAAAGATTTTTGTAAGAACACTGATCATCATTTTTGATAAGGATATTGTGATTAATATTTCTTTTGACACAAGACTTTTCTTTTTAGAGGTGTTAAATAAGTTAAATGTTTCAAAGTTTTCTATATATACAGTACACACAGTGGTTATTGAAAAAATAATCACATTTTGTTTGTTTGCAGCCTGAAATGAAGATGGACACAGTTTTTGTTTTATCCAGCTGTATTTACTCAGTTCAACTTATAACATCCAAGTGAACGATATAACACCAAGATGTCAGAAAAAATAAATAAATAAACTGAATCATTGAGTTGGAAAAAGAATCACCCGCTTGTGTCAGTATTTTATTGAACCACCTTTTGCTTTAATTACAGCCTTCAGTCTGTTGGGATATGTCTCTGTCTCTACTAACTTTGCACATCTAGACTTTCAATATTTGCCCACTCTTCTTTGCAGAACTGCTCAAGTTCAGGTCAATTTGATGGTGAGCGTTAGTGGACTGCAGTCTTCAAGTCATTGCACAGATTTTCAGTGGAGTTTCACAATTTTGAAGGTCCTGGGATCTGACTAGGCCATGCAAGGACATTCACTTTTTCTCCTTCAACCACTGTGTGCTCAGTTTTGCTGTGCTTTGGGTCATTGTCATGTTGGAAGTTAAATCATCTTCTCATTGACAACTTTCTGGCAGATGGCAGCAGATTTTCCTCAAGAATTTGGCGGTGTTTTGCCCCATCCATTTTTCCTTTTATCCTGAAAAGTGCTCCAGTCCCTGCTGCAGAGAAAACCCCAATAACAGGATATCACCGCCTCCATGCTTTACTGTAGGAATGCTGTTATTTGGATGGTGAGCTGTATTGGATTTCTGCCAGACATATTGTTTGGTGTTGAGGCCAAATAATTAAATTTTAGTCTCATCTGCCTCAGAATCTTCAAGGTGTGTTTTGGCAAAGTTCAGTCGTGACTGCATGTGGCCTTTCTTGAGGAGTGGCTTTTTTCTTGCAACCCTCCCATACAAGCCACATTTGTGCCGAGTTTGTGATATTGTTGTCAATAGTGATGTCCGATTCTTGAACGAATCGATCTATTGAGCCGGTTCTCAGGAAGTAACCGGTCAAGCAGGTTCACAAAATCGAACTGATTCAAACTTTGGTTCCAGGTTGATGACACAGGACGCACAGCCGAAGTAGCACGTCCGACTCTAAAAGAACAGAATGAGCCGGTTCAACCAACTGTCGAAGTTTGCCGGGGATTCTTGCGAGTGAGTTGCTGACACTGCATGTGTATCACCGAGGACTTGAACGAGCCTGATGTGTAAAGCTTCTTTATAACAAACAAAACATAGGCTACTGGAGATATGCTAATGAATCATTTCATTAAAAAGCCCTAGATTTTTATTAAAACATGGAAAAAGTTGAATTTTAGCATGGTTTATTGTGCATGCAGATCATATTTTAAGTTGTTTAAGCGAAATCAAGGAGTTTATAAGACTGGTTTATTCAGCTGTTTATTAAGAAGTCTTTCTACTGGGGCAGTCGTGGCCTAATGGATAGAGAGTCCTTGTAACCTGAAGGTCATGGGTTCGAGTCTCAGGTCTGGTAGGGATTGTAAGTGGGGGGAGGCATATTCATGCTCTCTCCAACCTCAATTCCACGACTGAGATGAGACCCTTTAGCAAGACCCTGGCTGCCCACTGCTCCGGGTGTGTGTTCACTGCTGTGAAGCAGGCTACTCACTGCTGTGTGTGTGCACTTGGATGGGTTAAATGCAGAGCACAAATTCCAAGTATGGGACGCCACACGTCACGTCCTTTCCTTTTTTTAATTTCCTATAGACATGTAGAACATATCCGCGTTTGTGCATCAGTGTCTGTAATGTGTGCTGTAGGTGCAAAACTTTTAGGATTCTTATCTAAGTTGTAGTCTTGTTAATACTGGTCAGTCGTATCTAACATAAAGGATCCACAAATGAAACTGTGACCACAAACACCACTATTGTAAGTGAATGAAAGGCAGTAATCATCTATATGCATTCACACGAATAACTTTTTATTTGAATGTATCAATATGTGTTGATACAAATGACTTTATTTGAATGTTTCATTGATACAACATGGCACTTAGTTGTTAAAAAAGAAATGCGTAGCGACATCATTGCTTGATGACGTAAGGTACCAATGAATCAGCTTTTTGAACCGGCTCAATGAGCCAAACTATCCGAAAAAAACCAGTTCGCGGAAATGAATCGGACTTTGCATCACTAGTAGTCACATGCACACAATGACCACTCTGTGTCATAAATTCCTGCAACTGCTTCAGAGTTGCTGTGGCTTCTTGGTCGCCTCTCTGATCAGTTTCCTCCTGGCTCTTTCATCCAGTTTGGAGCAACGTCCTGATCCTGTGTTTGTACCAAATACAATCCACCTCTTAATAATAGATTCACTGTGCTTCTAGGCATTGATAAAATCTTTGGGAATTAAAAAATTTTTTGTTGTATCAGCCTCCGACTTTATCCCGGAGATCTTTTGACAGTGCCTTGCCACCCATAGTTGATTGTTTGCTACAGTTGCACTACCAAGGACTGAAATGCTCCAGGAAAGTTTAGCCAATCAAAATGACCACAGCTGATCACAGTTAAAAGTCAAATGACTTTGTGTGCCATTGAGAAAGTGATTCAGTACACTTATGCCAAGTTCACACTGCACAATTTTAGCCCGATTTTTCACTCGGCGACAGGTTTTGCGAAATCTCCGACAAATGCCCGAAATCGGAGGAAAATCAGTGCTCGTTCACGCGAGTGACAATCACACAGTGTGAATTATCAAAGACGCAATCTGAGAGAATCACTGATGCGTCGCCGACGCCCGTTAAATATTTGGCATGCTAAATATCTGGAGCTGTCAGCGATTCACAATCATGCTGTGTGAAATGAGTTCTGACTGAAAAACACATCGGCGATGACCTACAGCCAATGAGAGAACAAAATACAGGGCAGCGGGAAGTTCGGGGAAGAGCTATATGAAATGTAATTTGCGGACCAGTGTTGCCAAATCCGCGATTGCCGCCGGTTGTTTTTATGTCAGCAGGTTGAATAACCCCAAGCCACCCCAATAACGTGATATTTAAGCCCTGAAATGTGAATTGTACCAGGAGAACCCTGCCAAAAAAAATTGTATTTTACCCCCGAACGCAGTTTTTACTGGGGGACCCCCTCGAAAGCAATTGGGCTATTTTCAGGCTAGTTTTGAGTAATAATTGGGCGGGTTTTGTAGCGAAAACCTGGCAACCCTGCACCAGACAGAGCTGTCGGTGATTCTCCCTATTGTAAAGTCATTCAGTGTGTAACCTCCTGTCGTCGTTCCATCGTGCAGTGTGAACACAGCAACAACTGAATGCTACCCCAGATAATCACACAGTGTGAAAACAATGGCGATCCGACAAGTTTGAAAATCGTGCAGCGTGAACTCGGCATAAGTCAAAGGGGGGTGATCCTTTTTCCAACTCAGTGATTGTTTTTAATTCTATAATAACCTGATACATACAAATATACAAAAAAAATCCAAAATAAAAATAGTAGTAGATAATAGTAATAGTGAAAAAACACTCTTTTTTTAAAAGAAAAAATACTTTTCACACCATTTTGTATACTCTTTCTCTCTGTTTTCTTTCTTTCTTTATGTCCCTTTACTTCATCCCCTGTCCTAGACTGGTTAATAAATCATGACCATTGTTAAATTAGCATAGGATAATTGGCAAATGTACAGTTTATGCATATAAACTCCAAGCCCTCAGTTGCAATACTGAATACACTGAAACATGGTATTTTATGTTGTGTATGTTTGCACTTTAAGGTTTTGTATTTTCTGCTCTGATTTTGAGAAATCAGCATGATAAAAAATATGTTAGGATTGCAACACTCTTATTAGCAGCTGAAAGTACTGTCAAATTAGTCAAACTGTTTAATTAACAAACAATCATGTGGTGATCTGTGGAATGTTTTGAGTGGCATGATTTCAATTCTGTGGAAATCTGTGTGCACAGTTGTGATATTTTATGTTGCAGAAAAAAGTAAATAATAATAAAAATAATAATAATAAAATACAAAAGACTTTAGGAGGGTTTTATGGCAGTATAAGCCACTGTGATTGATTTTGGGTAACAGAGGATAAGCCTCATTCTAGGCCAATTCTACTACTACTTAAAATATGTGTAGCTCCGGGTAAAATAGGGCTATATTCAGTTTTTTTCTTCATACATTTGGGTCTAGAGTTATATATTTACCTTTGCACCACTTAATGTGACTTATTTAAATATACATTGTTCTCTGTTCACATTATTAATACATTTCTTCCACTCAGGAAAAAATAACAAGAAAGAATGAACCCTGCCCAGCATCAAAGTGCAAGGTAACATTATTTCTGATTGGCAGACTGATGATTATGATAATGTTCTGATGTTTATCCACAAAATTTATTGTAGGAATGACCCTAATGGAGTAACCTGGGACTAAATGCTTTGCTAAAGTTCATGGATCGCCCCTATTGCGATTCAGACCTGCTGTGGGACACTGGATAGTTTCTATCACGGAGGTCGAAAATAGCTATCTGTTAGCATTCCCATTAATCTCAATTGCAGTTGTTTGACTGGCACAGAACCCTTAAGATGACGTAGTTACAGCATCTACCAGGGGCTAACGGGGTCATACTAACCCACCAAACTCACTGGCTTCTGTTGCTAGACATCAAGCATGTTTGGGTGTGATGTTGTCATGTTGGCTGGAAAGTAGAACCCAACCCTTGTCTCAGCAATGGCCTCTTATTGGTCCCAGACAGTCTTTTCACGGCCCAATGAGATCACAATGTTTATTTTGGCATTCATCTGTTATGAAATGCCCTCTTCTCATTCCAGCTCTGTTAAAGGAGGAGGGCATTGGCCTTGTTTTCTGTGAACTCAGTGAGGACACTCATCCGCGGCTTCTTTCACTCTCTCTCCCTCGCTTTCTGTTTGTATGATTTTGTAATGCTCTATAAATTCAGCCGCAGAGGCCATATTGAAAGACAAGGTCTACAATAAACCAGCTGGGGGTGTGTGTAAATTGGAGCCTGTAGAGCCATACCGCACAAATATGAGAGATATACTTTCAAAGCTACTCACCTTTTCGCCTCATCTCTGAGGGGCTGTTTTGAAAAAAATATAATGGAAGACCAAGATAATCCTAACCAGCACATATTCGTTTTAAAACATTCTGATTTTAGAGATACTATAGACTTGAATCGACCACTTCAGAGACAATGCTCCTTGAAACACTAAGGGATCCATAACATGAACTAGAGTTTCAATTCTTTGGTGAGCCGTGTCAAAGCTGAGTTAAATGCTAATGGAATTTACTTCAAAGAGGTTATTATTTGAACTTGAAAATGGGGAAGTAAAGTGATGATGATGACATAAGCATGGGTTCTGAAGTACAATCCAATCAGCGTCCGTAATGCTTTAGACGTGAGAACGCCTTTTGAATTTCAAATCAATTCTTGTCTTTAAATTAAGGTAACAAACAGGATGCAGAATTGCAATTCAAATTTTAATGTAAGGAAGTTTAAAGAAATGCATAGATAGATAGATAGATAGATAGATAGATAGATAGATAGATCAACTTCTTTGGGGAGTGGCAAATTTGTTTCAAATTCACACTTCTTCAAATCTGAATTTTACAGAACAGTGTTATCGTCCAAGTGGCAGGAAATGGAACGTGTTTATAATTGTCAAAAGTCAGAGATTTCAATTAAGAATATCTCACATCCTACATTTATCCCACATTTAAATAGCTTCACACGAGATCTACCATCTAGACATGACTGCGTGAACCTCAAAGGTGTTTTTGCTTCCCTTACTACTTTGTTGATGGGTAATGAGGTCCAGGTGTTTCCGATTACCCCGCTGTGTTTGTACTCACGTCTGATAAAGAGGTGCGATTCATGCATGCGACAGCTGCAGTAAAGTCAGCCATTTATCCCAATGAACGTGATTCTGCTTGACTTGCTTTATTAAAAGAAATCAAAGGTTTCTCGTTCAATAAAGGACAGAGGTTTAATGAATTGTACAGATGTCTGTAAATGTCACTGATTTTAGCTTTTTTACATTTTCAGATTCTTTTAAAGTTACTCTCTGGTGCCTGTCAAAGCCCAAATTGGTACCATCCCTGTTGATTGATGGTAGGTTTTTTTGAGAAAAGCCTCAAGGGTTTCTACTTTGATCCACCAAGCCGAGGTTCTCATTATGCCTCTCTTATGAACTGAATCTTTCTGGTCAGTATAGTGGATAGAGAGGGAGGAACTGAGAAGAAATTATTTTACACAGTCTATTTTTAGGCGTTTTGGTTTCTTATTATATAGAACCGGTCAGAGATGTACATCCTCGTGGCCTCACCAAAGAGTACATGATTATAGCAGACTGTCACCTGTGTGAGGCGAAACCCACGGCTGGTGTCACATAAAATGTGTGAATTTGAATTTAATTATTATATAGAACGAATAAATGGGGAGTGGCAAAAAAAAAAAAAAGAGAGAAGAGATCAAAAGAGACAAAGAGGGAGAGAGAAAAAGTAAGTTCATTTTACAGAAAGAGCTGTTCAATTGCCCTGAAAGTTGGCAGAGCAATTGCCATTCGAGGTGTCTGATCCAGACTGCTCCCCAACACGCTCTGACCTTCAAGTCTGATAGGACTTTGGCGAAGCATCTAATCTTGCCTTTTTTCTCAGCACATAACCCTTCAAACCCCTTAGTGTATGGATATATTGAGCTATATATATATATACGTGTGTGTGTGTGTGTGTGTGTGTGTGTGTGTGTGTGTGTGTGTCTATGCTATTCCCAAACTTAGCTTCTCGCTGCTTCTCATTTAAAGTTGGTAAAGACAAACAGGAAAAAGCAGTGGTCCATAGACTGCACTAATAGACCCCTGGAAAACAGAAGCAACGAGAAAGTTGGAGGTGTGAGGATGGTAAACATTGGTTTGTTTTTCTGCTCTAATGCTCTACCCCGCTGAGATGCCTTGGTTATTTTGAACCTCTGGGACATAAACACCCTGTCTCATAAATACCACGTGCCTCTCGTTCACCTTCAGGACCACAGTCCTAGTAGTGATGTGGAAGCTACTTTGAAACTCAAGCTTATCAAGTTACAAGCTATTCATATTTTAAAGTTGTTAGACTAAAGCTGCTCTATTGTAAGGTTGTTAGCAACATTACAAGCTATTAGCATAACTACACTGAAGCTATTTTTACACAATTTATTTTTTATTTATCAAATACCCAGAGAGGATCTAGATCAGGGATCCCCAAATCTGGCCCACGAGATCCACTTTCCTGCAGAGTTTTAGCTCTAACCCTAATCAAACACACCTTTAGCATGCTAATCAATGTCTTCAGGATATTTAGAAAATCATAGGTAGCTGAGTTTGATCAGGGTTGGAGCAAAACTCTGCAGCGCATTGGACCTCCAGGGTAAGATTTGAGGAACCCTGATCTAGATCTTTGAATTTTACTTTGCATCTAGAATTTTTGAATTTTCATTACTCCACTCTTTAGTGTCACATTATCCTTCAGAAATCATTCTAATAATGAAATAATTCACATAAATAAGCAATATTGTGTACAGTAAACATTTCCTATAATTTCATATGGAAAATTCTTTTTGCTTCTTTTACTTCATAATATCCACCTTCAAAAGAAAAGTCATTTAATGATTTTAGTTAGCCAAGATGCATTAAATGACAGTAATTGGACTATTGACAGTAAAGACATTTAAAATGTATAATTCTAGTTTTCTGTTTAAAATAAATGCTGTCTTTTGAACTTTATATTTATGAATAATTATGTGTGATATTATCTATATATGATATATATATATCTGATATATATCTACATCTACTGAAAAATGTAGTTAGCAGTGTTGCTTCAGTAATATAATTTAGTTTTTAAAAATTGCTTAGACACAAAGTGGTACTTGAGGCCCACTCTTTGAATCCATTCACTCATATACCTAATCTTTAGACCAAGACTGCAAAACGACAAGCACATTATGTGCGTTAAACTCAGTTTGCTATTGTAAAACAAACTTTTTGCAAACTCTAAACACAGTTCTCTACTTTAGAACCATGATTCAAAACTACCAGCTCTTGTGTTATCATTGAGAAAACTCTCACCGTTTCCCTGATTACCTACACCAAGTGCTACATTGAAAACACTTACTAGCATATAATTGTTCACCATTAGAACTCAAGCCTTGAAGCACCATCACTATGCTTAGTGTGGCTCTCTTGGATAACCATGGAAATCCAATTTGTAGAGCTGAGTTCGAGGATAGGAGTGAGAGTAGAGGGGGAAGTGGACGAGAGTACGAAAAAAGAGACAGTAGAAAAATTACGAGAGATACGGTTGACCTGTTGTCACCCATGGTTTTGGTTTTAGGGAGGCTGGTCAGAGGGTCCGCTTAACTTAAGCCATTCTACCCTGTAGCCAGTGTGTTCCGACCTTTCGAAATGAGAATCTACTCCTAAATGCTACTGACTGCAGCACTACAGAAACTTTTTCATTGCATATTAACGACCCTTGTACCTAACCATTCACTTTGTTTTTTGCAGATTGATAGCTGACCCTTCATCGGAGTCAGAAATGATTTTCACGAGCAGAGCCGAACAAACACAGTGAATATGGTCAATACTTTTTTTTTTTTTTTTTTTTATTTCTTTACATTACAGCAGTGGTGCCCACCCTGCTCCTGGCGATCGACTGTCCTGCAATGTTTAGCTCCAACCCTAATCAAACACCTGATGCAACTAATTAGGGTCTTCAGGATCACTTAAATTAAAGGCAGGTGTCTTTGATTAGAGTTGGAGCTAAACTTTGCAGGACAATCGATCGCCAGGAGCAGGGTTGGGCACACCTTCTTACCTTAACAAGCCTGTTTAGGTTACGGTCTTCAAATTATTTTGTTTTGTCTGTGACTGGTTGATCCTTTATCAAATACAATGTTCTGGAGAAAATTTTACATCCCCCCCCTCTGCATTTCTGTTTTAGTGAACATATACAGATGCATCTCAATAAATTAGAGTGTCTTGGAAAAGTTCATTTATTTCAGTATTCAACTCAAATTGTGAAACTCGTTGTATTAAATAAATTCATGCACACAGACTGAAGTAGTTTAAGTTTTTGTTTCTTTTAATTGTGATGATTTTGGATCACGTTTAACAAAAACCCACCAATTAACTATATCAACAAATTAGAATACTTCATGAGACCAATAAAAAAAACATTTTTAGTGAATTGTTGGCCTTCTGGAAAGTATGTTCATTTATGTACATGTACTCAATACTTGGTAGGGGCTCCTTTTGCTTTAATTACTGCCTCAATTTGGCGTGGCATGGAGGTGATCAGTTTGTGGCACTGCTGATGTGGTATGGAAGCCCAGGTTTCTTTGCAGTGGCCTTCAGCTCATCTGCATTTTTTTGGTCTCTTGTTTCTCATTTTCCTCTTGAATATGCAGGTCTGGTGACTTTGCTGGCCAGTCAAGCACACCAACACCATGGTCATTTAACCAGCTTTTGGTGCTTTTGACAGTGTGTGTAGGTGCCAAATCCTGCTGGAAAATGAGGTCAGCATCTTCAAAAAGCTGGTCAGAAGGAAGCATGAAGTGCTCCAAAGTTTCTTGGTAAACAGGTGCAGTGACGTAGGTTTTTTTTTTAAAAACACAATGGACCAACACCAGCATATGACATTGCACCCCAAATCATCACAAACTATGGAAACTTAACACTGGACTTCAAGCAAATTGGGCTATGAACTTCTCCACCCTTCCTCTAGACTCTAGGATCTTGGTTTCCAAATGAAATCCAAAACTTGCTCTCATCTGAAAAAAGAACTTTGGACCACTGGGCAACAGTCCAATTCTTCTCCTTAGCCCAATGTTTATTAATTGACATGTGTAAGACGCCTCTGATGTTGTCTGTGGTTCAGGAGTGGCTTAACAAGAGGAATACGACAACTGTAGCCAAATTCCTTGACACGTCTGTGTGTGGTGGCTCTTGATGCCTTGACCCCAGCCTCAGTCCATTCCTTGTGAAGTTCACTCAAATTCTTGAATCGATTTTGCTTGACAATCCTCATAAGGCTGCGGTTTTCTCGGTTGGTTGTGCATCTTTTTCCTTCCACTCAACTTTCTGTTAACATGCTTGGATACAGCACTCTGTGAACAGCCAGCTTATTTGGCAATGAATGTTTGTGGCTTACCCTCCTAGTGAAGGGTTTCAATGATTGTCTTCTGGACAACTGTCAGATCAGCAGTCTTCCCATGATTGTGTAGCCTAGTGAACCAAACTGAGAGACCATTTTGAAGGCTCAGGAAACCTTTGCAGGTCTTTTGAGTTGATTAGCTGATTGGCATGTCACCATATTCTAATTTGTTGAGAATGATTAATGGTTTTTTTTTGTTAAATGTGAGCAATAAAAATCATCACAATTAAAAGAACCAAAGACTTAAATTCAGTGCACACAGACTGAAGTAGTTTATTTAATACATAAGTTTCACAATTTGAGTTGAATTACTGAAATAAATGAACTTTTCCACGACATTCTAATTTGAGATGCACCTGTGTATTTGTGTGAGTGCTATGACAAACTCTTGTGCACTCCACTGCACTCTGGACAAGCAAAAGACACAGTAGTTTAAAATTTCACATCTGTGTGTAGTTTGGTTCTATATGTAGCTAATTATTTTATGTTTGTGTGTAGAGTTACTATGCAAAAATAAAATTTTTAGAAGAGTTAAAATAGTTTTGAGAGAAGTGTATGCTTTTGCAAGATATGTGTGACGTTTTGTGTGTAGAGTTGAGAACTGGAGCCATAGGTTCAAAAACTCTAAATTAGATGCTCCTTAACGCTCAGTCCTAGAGGTGAAGTGGGGTTATTATATAGGATATTATATAGTTTAATTTACACCCAAAGAAAATGTCAACCAAACCAAAAGTGAAAGCCAGCAGTGTGGTTAAAATGTGATTCTGCTCTACATTCCCAGCTTGCAGCGAGACACTTGTAGTCTTTGAGGCCTCGCCGAGTAACTCACCATCTTTGTGAGCTCAAGGGAGGCTTCCATTGATGTTTCTAAATGTCTGCCTCCAGCGGTCTTAATATCATACAAGACACAGACGCAGTTAGGCTGGGCTTGATTAAACATTCTTAAGGTGTTAGCTGGTAATCTGTCACTGAACTTCTAAGGAGCCGTTTAAGTTTGGCCTCCATGTGTCACCCGGCACAGCAGTGATGGACTGTTCCTCACAAACACAATTTGTTCTGCTCTTAATGTGGCCGCAAAATCTACAGCACTGTGAAGACCTTTTAGACCGCTTTACTGCCACACTCATTGATTCTGCGTGAAAGCTCGGTCTTCTGCACACAAAATGCAAAACATTTGATATACTGTACAATACAGTGTCGCTTAAATATGGCTATATATGCGCCATATGTAATCGTACATTTAATGTATGTATTTGTGTATCCCCAAAATAATGCTCAAAGATTGTCTTTCATAGATCAGGGGACATAATGGAGCTCTCAGATATCTTTTCAAATCTTTGGATGAAGGTTTCTTATATCTCAGTTTTTGACAAGATACTCTACGCAGGTTTTTTTTTTAAAGGGGTCATATGATGCTTTTTTAAAGATCATTATTTATTTATGTGTATTTGGTGTAACAGAATATGTTGACATGCTTTAATGTTCAAAAAACACATTATTTTTCAAATACTGTACATTATTGTAGGTCCTCTATGCCCGCCTCTCTCAAACGCTTCGTTTTTTTACAAAGCCCCCTCCTTTGACAAGCGTGGTCTGCTCTGATTGGCCAGCTGACCCACTACATTGTGGTTGGCCGAACACCACAAGCACTCGTCGGAAATGTAACGCCCCTTACCTTAATCGTGAGCTTCATCTTTCAAAATACATGTAATGATAGAGCCCGAAAGGGGAACAGAGTTGCTTGACAGACACGGTGATGAAGCTGGTATTTGTTTGCCGTACACAAGCCACGGTTAGGACAGCTGACTCCACTGTGATGTGACTCTGTCTCTCTCTCTCGCTCTCTCTCACACACAAACACGATGCACAAAACTCTGCATTTGTCAGTCAATAGCAAATACTTAAACTATACAAAACAGTAGCTGATTCAGAAATGCCAGATTGTCATAGCAAAGTCATAATTACCTCCTCTCCTAGGTTCACGAAACGGTCGTCCATAAATGGCATTGCTGTTCTGTTGGAAGTAATCTTAAAGATTTCTAAATGCATCTTCTTCTGGAAGGCCAAATAAAGTGCTTGTGCTTTCACCTAGAAACACACAGCGTCTCTCTGACATGGCTGCTTCAACACTAACAGCGATTACTGAAACCACGCCTTCTTTTTTGGGTGGCATTATGCAAATATTTCCCCATAGTGATGTAGATATGTGGGGGCGTGTTAGAACGAGCCGTTTTAGTGGGGCGTGGCAGAGTCCTTAACTTTGATAAAGAATATCTCTTTGTTTTTGAGACTTCTTTAGTCTTTGCAACTTCAGGGATCTTATCTTTTCATGAACAGCTTGTAACACTCCAAAAACAAAAGAAAACATTAAATGGTGTCATATGACCCCTTTAAATAAATAATAATTATGAAATAAAAACACACTAAAAAATGACAAAAACGCTAAATACAATACAAATAAAAATTAATTCAAAATATTAATAAAAACTATGAGTATCTCATTACTAAAAAAAACACTGGTCTGTATTTTATATATGAAAATTATATTGCTATGGAATCATATTTGAGGGTCCTTGGAATTAAGTAAAGGAGTAAGAGTTTTTTATATATATATCAGTATGCTGTGTATTTAAATGAATTGTCTTTGATAAACAACTAATCTCATTGGAGATTTTTCTGTCATGTGGGCTCACATCTGGACATTTCTGAATTGTGTCACATTCCTTCACACTGTATCACATCATGCATCTCAGTGTGGATCATGTTAGGTAAAGTGGTGCTGTTGGTTGAACACCATCTCAGGGGGCCATTCTGAATTCAATTAAGCATCTGAAAGGCTGGAGACCAGTTTGTGAGACCCCCTCTACTTTCACTTTAATTTACACTCACTCTATTTGTCTTTCCTCCGTAACAGAAGCATTAACATCTGTTAAACAGGTTGAGTGGATGGAGAGATGGGATGTGAGAGCTATGAATGATGCCTGTATATTTTTAAACTCCTGAAATGCAACTATTCTGCTTTTCTGTCATACTAGCAACTGAAAAGACTATACTGTATCCTGTTATTATGGTTCCTGTAAAAAAGAACGTCAGATATGGAAGGCACAACTTTACTGTAAAAAATATGGTTGCAACATTTTATGTTTTACAGATTTAGCTTAAATTTACAGTACAAAAACTGTATTTCATTAACTCATATAATGTTACATACCAACTTATTGAAGTGCTAATATCTGTTTTGTACCATTGTAATACACTGACAACTGACAACCACCAAAAACAGGTGGTGATGAGAAAGACACGTGATGAATTAAAGTTCATTAGAAACAGCTTTTCCACAAGCTGAACGAGGTAAATCCTAATACATAAAAGGTCATTCACACAAATACTAAACACCATGATGGTAACACACATGACACTAAAGTAATGCAATAAACATTTAACAACATTAGATGTATCATAAAACCCTTATGTGCATAACTGATAATATATGAATGTGCAGGTCCTGTTGGAGGTGATGTTGGAAGAGTTGGGCTGTCACAGATCAAAGTTCAATCCATGGAACTGCAGAATTACTGGATTATCCAATTACCATTGGGCCCATGACCTCCAGTTGCTCTAGGAAACTGATCCTGTTTGTAAATGAACTAAATATTGCTTAGAAATTGGATAAGAAATCATCTGCCAACTGACTAATAACCAAGTTAAGGACAAAGTTAGCATGATTTGTGATGTTTGTATTGTTTATTTAGTCTATTTGTGTCTTTCCCCTTGCTACTTTTCCTTTTGTCTTCCTTTGTGTCTCTGAGGACACTTTGTTTTGCCCAGGTGCTGCTGTCTATAATGGACTGCTGCTTTTATCTTTAACGCGACACACCTCTTAAACTGAAAATAACCAGCCGAGACACATTCCCACTAAAACTGCATCAGGTCTTACTAGGACAGTGATGTGATACCTCGGCCCTGAACGGCAGCTTAGATTGTAGGAGCGTCTGTGGCAGGAGCTGCCTAGCTGCTTTGAACTCTTCTGCTGAACACGGTGTGTAGTCATGGACTAGCTGGAGGAAATCTGTACAGATAACAATATTAATCTACTCAGACAGCTGGGCTGGGGGATATCTAGTGGCATTAGACTAAGGACACAGGGACCTTGGTAGACCTAAATATATATCAGGACTGGAATGAATTTTATCTTAGTTGAGCTCACAGGATCTCTGCCACATACCTTGTACTCTAATGGTTGTAGTGACAGTCAAATTAGTTCATAAGCTGTACTGAGGGCATGAACACCTGTCCCTGTCACAGAATACGATAGGCAGAGGTATAAATCTGTTCCATTGGATATCACATGCAAGCATTTACCTATAGTCATGGGACACTGTTCCGACAACATTCACTTTTTATAATGGCAATAATTAGGGGCTTATGAGTGATCTTAAAAAGGTTGCTTAGTTGAACATTTGTTTAGTTTAAAAATGGAGCTTTCCAGATACATCAGTCATGCTAGCATTTAGCAAAGTTAGGAAATGAGGCCTGAAATATTGTTGCAACAACCATCAATAATTCTCAATAATTTTTCTAAAAGTTATAATGGTTGTTACACTCCTAGGAACAAGGCAAAGGGACTCAAATATAATGCCAGTGCCTCCAGGGACGTGTAGAGGAAAGGTTTTATGGAGCATGGAAATAATGATTCATAAACAGATACCACATTTTTGTACAGCTGATTTGTGAAATAAAAGAACATTAATAGTTCCTTTCACTAGAAATTCGTCAATCCTACTAATTACATTTAAACCTCTGATCAGAGCCTAGCTGATTTGTGCCTGTGAAACACACAAAATCCAGAGAGCTTAAAATCATTTCCACCCGATATAAAATGCTGACCCCTGATGGATGTTCTACCTACATAATCAATTAGGCCTGCATGACGGTCTCTACCGCAGCACACTTATGAACACATTTCCTTATTTTACACCAATTTTGCTATCTGATAAGCCATAATATATGGCACACCACACACTGACACAACTCCAAAAATGTATCTATGTGATCACAAATAATAAATGGACTTTCAGCCCTTTTAGATAACGCATTTTCCAGTGGAGTAATCAAAATCACATTACTTGTAAATGTTCTGACAGTGTGTGCTCTCTCTCCTCTATTAGGCCGGAGGACATGCCTTGTCTTATTGTTTTCTTATGCATGCTGTTGGGCCTGCGGAAGTTGTTGGGATTCTAGGAGCAGCCTGTCATTGTGCAGTATCTGAGTGCTGAAGCGGATTGGACAGAGCAGCTGCCCCGGGCTGGAATGAGCGTTGCCCTGAGCGACCTCTCGCTAGGCTTCCTCTGATTTAAGATTGCTCTTTGAGGAGCTTTATTCACCTCGCTTACTGTGACATAGCTTTGGACACACTGCATAATAAGCATATTAAACAGTTCTACATGGGGCAGAAAATATGTGGCCTTTGCAAATAAGCACAAACAGTGTCAATAAAATTTTTTTTACTGCAATGGACAAGACACTGTACGGATCCCACAGGGCCATTCTGAATCACCCAAACAGATGCTGAGGAGCCGCTTAACCCAGCTAAGTGCTTGAATATTTCTATATCTAAGAATAAAAATGATGCTTTGATACAAGTTTACATCATTGCAGAGGCACGAATTTATATCGCTGGTCAAAAACCTCGCTGCCTACATAGGCTGCTACCTTCTAAGCTAATGAGCTTACAAAAATATGTTCTAAGAACATTTAGCTAAATTTCTGAATGTTCTCTGAACGTTCAAACGTCCAGTTCTTTGAATGTTTAAAAAATGCATTTTCTTGGTTATGTGAATGTTAAGGAAACATTCCATTTCATCATTTTGAAACCATTGTACGTTCCCCTTCAGGAACTCGAGCTGCGTCGAAGTCGCTTTGGGAACGCCCCTGTGTGACCGCGTTCTGAAGCACGTGTAAAATCAGTCCAATGGAGCAGCGAGACGTCACGAGCGGGGTGACGTGAGCGCCAGGAAGTATAGAAGCGCATCCGGCAGAGCACAAGTTAGTTTCTGCTCTTCAGTAGCGCTCTGTGTTTGTGTCTGTCTATTTACTGTTGTCTGGCCGCACAAGCACTCATATATATAAAACAATCAGAAAGTCTATGGCGAGCGAACGGCATAACAAACGCTGTGTTTCTCCCTGCCCACGATATCTGGCGGCGGGGACACACGATTTGTGTGTCATTTGTTTGGGAGCGGAGCATGCACGGTCAGCTTTCGAGGAGCTGATTGTCATCATTGCGAGCTGCTATCGCTGCGCACGCTCCGCTCTCGCCTGGCTGTGTTTGATGAGAGCGGCCAGGCTCGCGATCCCGCTGGTAGCGGTCCCGCTGTTGCAGAGGCACAGCGCAGACTGTTGTCATGGGGATCGCGGGTGGATTTAGCGGAGGGATCCGAGACAGGCTCGTCCTTTTCTCGGTCCTCACCCGCTAGATCCGCGACTCTCTCTCAGTGTTCGGAAGCCCGCGCTGCGGTTTCTTCCCACCCCCCCTGAGAGAGAGCCAGACGCTTCATCTATTTTCCTCCGAGGAGGTGGATGTGATGAGTTTTCGAGACAGAGGAGACTGTGGACTCGCTACCACAGTCCCTCGCGTATGAGGTGTGATTCGTGATTATGGGGTGTGTTTCGTGCACTCACCAAAATAAAATATCGTTTGGCCAGCCTAGAAACAGGACGCTCGTCCTAAAAATAATTAGACGAGCGTTTTCTGAAATCAGATCACAGCCTTCATGACGGGGGCCTTCCGTTTTTCCCCCGATCTCCATGCTAAAAAGAGGTGTCAAGATTGGGGGGGGGGGTTGGGGGGGGAGAAACCGTACTCATCCTGTATTTACAGCCCCACAGTCTCAAATTATTCAAAGAACATGTGGGGCTGGTCTGGTTGGGAAAGTTTATATGGCGGCAGGTCAGCTGGCGCATGTTTGCACACCATGGCGGTGTTACAAGCATACCATGCTGACCTGCTCAGGGTGGGGCTGCTGAGCGGGAGCAGCCCAAGCCATCAAGCTCCTCATATCGCCAGTCTCAAAAAGGGGGTCGGGGCGACACTCTCAGTCGGGGTCTTCTAGACCGAAAACTGATCTGCGGACCGTTATTTTGTCTAAGAGGACCTCGGCTAAATGGTCCTACCATTGTCAGGTCCCTGAGGGCAGCCCCACCTGGGGAGGGAAGGATTACACCTCAGTATACGGTGCCCAATCCGCCTCAGTGCCCTCACGGAGGTTCATTGATACCCCTGCCACCTCGGTGCTTCAGGGCTCAGTGAGCTCCGACGAGCGAAATTCCCAGCTGCCGCCCGGCAACGGTACGGCACGGGAGAGCTCGCCCCCTCAAGTGAGGGTGCTACAGCAGTCAGGTCGGTCGTTCCCTGCCGGTCATCCGCTTCAGGGCACCGAACTGGCTCCTCTAATAATACCAGAGGCCAGCCTCGAGAGGCTGGTTCCCTTAGTAGATTTTCTGGTAGCGTGGAAACTTCTACCAAATATCTCAAAATGGGTCCTGCAGATTGTAGAGAAAGGTTACAGAATCCAGTTCGGTTCTCGTCCGTCTTGTTTCAACGGGGTCATCCCCACACTAGTGGGCCCCAAGCAGGCTCTGGTAATGGAACAAGAAGTAGATACTCTCTTGAGGAAGGGGGCCATAGAACGTGTTCCGCCTCTCGAGAGAGTGTCCAGGTTCTACAGCCGTTACTTCATCGTTCCGAAGAAGGATGGGGGGTTGCGTCCGATCTTAGATCTCCGTCTTCTGAACCGCGCTATCAAACGGCTTCGGTTCAAGATGCTCACTATCAAGCATATAGTATCTCAAATCCAGTCCGAGGACTGGTTTGTTATGATAGATCTCAAAGACGCTTATTTCTTGTTTCCATCCTCCCTCAACACTGGAATTTCCTGAGGTTTGCTTTCAGGGGCAAAGTTTACCAATATCGTGTTCTTCCTTTCGGTTTGCACTCTCACCCCGCACTTTCACGAAGTGTGTGGATGCTACTCTGGCTTCTCTGCTACTCCAGGGCATCCACATACTCAATTACATCGACGATTGGTTAATAGTAGCTCAATCGGAGCAGATGGCGGCTCGGCATCGAGATGTCGTCCTCGCCCATATGAGAGAGCTGGGGTTAAGACCAAACGGAAAGAAGAGTGTTCTTTCTCCACTACATAGAACCACTTATTTAGGCGTGGTGTGGGACTCAACCTCGATGCAGGCACGTCTGTCTCCTGCTCGAATCGAGTCAATCCTCACGATAGTCACGAGAGTAAGAGAAGGCCAGTCACTCACTGTCAAACTTTTTCTGAGGCTGTTGGGCCTGATGGCGGCGGCGTCCAACGTGATACCTTTTGGACTGCTGTACATGAGACCCCTACAGTGATGGCTCAAGACCAATGGGTTTTCCCCATGGGGAAATCCGCTTCACATGATCAAGTTCACTCGGCGATGCTTTCGTGCCTTAGACATGTGGAAGAAACGTTGGTTCCTGGTTCAAGGCCCGATGTTAGGGGCTCCTTGTCGTCGCGTAACGCTAACGACGGATGCCTCTCTCACGGGCTGGGGAGCGGTCATGAGTGGTGAACCATGTATAAAATAATGTTTTTGTGCTGATATTTTGAGGACATTAAAGAGCAGGTAACTTTGAACAAACATTTTATTAATGTTACTAGAAGAATGTCCATAAATTTGAAAGAACCTTTCCAGAACGTTCTGATAACAGCCTGTTAATTGGGATCCTAACCATCATGACACTTCATAAGTGATCAATTGGGAACGCTCTAAATACACTTAATAGCAAATGTGAGCACCACACAAATCGCAAGCTTTATGGATGCAAGCATATGGCTAAGCTAATGGCACAATACTCTAATAAGCATACAAACCATATAAACTAAGTGTGAAATAGCTGCTTTTTAATGACTCTAAACTCCAAAATTGCTAAATTCACTGCAGTTTCCAAATGAAATTAGCACAGTTGCCAGTTGACTCCGACAACTTTGACTCCGACACACTCAGGTGGACTGTTACTTTTTTTACTGAATACACTTCATGTGTAACATGAAATATATAAAAAAGTAACAACATAAAATTAAGATGACAAGACATTAATACATGTCTCCCACTCAAACTCAACTGGTTAAGAACTGGCTGTAGACAGATTTTCATGCAGTTCCTTGCACAATACTGTTATCAGCTCAAAGCACTTTTACCTTGTGCATATTAGTTTGCATGATTTGTAAACTAATACATTTTAATATTTACATTTAATATTTACATCACATAACCAGCTCTATGTATGTCTTTTCTAACATAGTAAACTTGCCCAGTTGCTCACCTGGTACAGTGTTGCACTTGAAAATCAGAGCAATCAGTATGAGTCCAATGAAAAACAAGTCACGATAAAAGAGCTCAAAGAATTGCAGATGCAAGCTAAAATGTAATGGTTGCTTCAGCAAATACATTTTTACCTTATGTTTGCTTTTCTCACACTATCGGTTTAATATATGGATTAGTGTATGTAACAAACACGATAGAGCAGCGGTGGCGAACTCCGGTCCTGGAAAGCCGCAGCCCTGCAGAGTTCAGCTCTAACCCTAATTAAAACTCACCTGCCTGTAGCTTCCTAATAACCGTTCAGACCTTGATTAGCTTGTTCAGGTGTGTTTGATTAGGGTTGAAGCAAAACTCTGCAGGGCTGCGGCTCGCCAGGACCGACGTTCGCCACCCCTGCGATAGAGCATTAACCTATTAGAAGCACGTACCAAATGTTTCATTTCTGAACATAATGAAACATCGCCAGATTCAAGTTTCGAATAAAACTGAAGGCAGTTTTAGAGCCACTTACCAGCATTTCACTTGTGTTGCTAAACCTGCAAAAAGCTACGTGCAAATCATTCTGCAGATATTTTTCTAATGAACCTGGGTTGTCTAAAGAATTTTGTCAGTAAAAATACTGAATTAAATCCAAGTTTGTTTATAATATTTATTTTGTTCACCTTCTTGGAATATTTTTTACTGAGCTGAAAGCTCATCACAGTGCATTGTGGGATATATGTTTGGCTGTCTTAAGAACCTGAAGGTGTCATAATTAAGTTGCCTTTGATTTAAAATAGTCATGAGAATGCCTTACTATGCTGACTCTGTAGGCATCTCTCTAGTTTTTGTAACAGAACTCATATATACAATCTTTGAAGAGGAGAGAGAGAAAGAAGAAAAAGAGAAAGAGTCCAACAGAGCCTCACGGGGGGTCAGACACAGAGAAGGTGAAGATCATGTACATACCTGTCACACTACAGTTACACAAAGGTGAAGGAGGAATCTTATAGGCTGCAACACTTGCTTCCTCCAATCCAGTTCTCAAACCTGAGGCTTCCGCTGCTGTTTCTCTTTTCAGCTGAAAGAGAGAGAGACTGAGAGAGAGACATCCACTTTTACATTATTCAGACTAACCACATAATGGAACAGGCAATTCCACAAACTCTCCTCTGATGTGTCAGATTTAAAGTGGAATAAAAGATTTAGCATTCTTTGTCTTCTCGTATGTTGGACTGCAGGAGATCTGTGATTCAGCTCTGAGTCGTCTGGTCGGCACTGAATAATCTCAGTTGAATTATTCTTGGTTGTTAACCTACTTAGTCACTAATAGAGTTTTCAGTACAAAAAGCAAATGTTACTGTATTTAATACTGGATTTCATAGCTTACTACACTCATTTCACCCCAAAAAAATAAAGACATAAGGAATGATATTTTCCTAAACACAGTAAAACCATTAGGATTATTTATTGTGATCAAATATTGCCTATTCTAGTTATTATTAAAAAAAATTGAAATAAAATACTATTCAGTTCACATTATTTTCAAAGATTATTCCCAGTAGTATTATTTCGTACTACATTTTTTTTATTCAGCATACATTAAAGACAAGTACTGCCTGATGTATAAATTCTTTACCATTTTAATAATGTGCATTATTGGCAATGTGACAAAATTTAGCCAAATCCAATTATCTGTCCATAAATTTTATGTTTTAAGGTTTACGTTTTTCCCCCTTTCTTTTTATTTATTTATTTATTTTAATTACCACAATTCTCACTGGTGATTCCCGCCTTTACCATAATGAGAATTGGGGGCAACTGTGCTTAATTATGATGAAAATAATGTCAATACAAAACATCTTACCCTTGTCTTATTGTTTTTTTTTTTTTAATAATAATTCTTTCTTTTTATTTTAGAGCTGAACTACAACCATGATGCCATCTTCCTGCCAGGTTGTGTTAGATTCAGTCCTTTACAGAAGACACTGAGGGCAACCCACACAACAACCATCCTTTTTCCCTCCTGTGAACTGCAAATGCTCCCTGAGTGACAAAGGCAAGCCATTGGAGACATTGATCTCCTTCCACAATCACCTCTGTCGAGCATGTCCTGTAAATCTGGCCTCCTAAATCCTGCGCATGCCGCAATTGACTAGTCTCGAAATGGACCCAACACACAGTCTCAACTGGCATTTACCAAGCCCATCGATCTGTGTAGCCCAAATACTCTCGCTTAGATAGGAAATGTAATGACCTCTGCCTGGGGAGAATTAGACGGCCAAGTGCAGTGAAGAGCAACAGAGCTGTAATGACGATGGGGGAAAAAACAAAAGCAAACTGTTATCAGTATGTGAAGCATCGTCTTCCTGCCAGAGGTGTAATCCCACAGATGAATGTGTGCGGGGACGTTTAACCCTGATTAAACTTTGTGCAACAAGCCATAACATCGTCACATAATACTCACTCTCTGACCCGCCATCTATCCCTGGCTGCTTTGCTTAACTGGCTCAATAAATTAGCTTATGTTTGAGCCTAAGAAGCTGCTCCATATGAAACATGTTCCATATGAAATCATCTTTTTCTCTCTCTCTCTTCCGCACAGCGTGAAGTGTGAATGCTAATCAGCGAAAGCAGCTGACGCTTGTTTAATTGGTCTAACCTGTTTTGCTGAACTGTGGCAGGCCTATGAGAGTATCTTGGCTGGCGCACTAGGTTTTTGTCCCTATCCTATTCGCCATCCATTCTTTTCCATGCTACTATTTTTCTTGCTCTAACAAGGTTCCGGGCAGGGTGTGCAGGAGGGCTGCAGGTGCATCGTGGGAAATGGGTGGCCTCGTCATGGCTAGAGCCCCCTTTGGAGCGTGAGGGGTGTCGCCCCAAAGACTAGTGGCAGCTGTGGAAGGTCAAAGAAGCGTGAGGAGACACAGGTGGCTCACAGTGGAAAGAGACTGAGTGACAGACCTGACAACTCATGACCTGCAAACTCAGGCCATGTCCACACTGAGTTTTTATAATCTGAGTTTTTCCTTCTTCCGTTTTTAAAAAAATCTCCGTCCACATGAAAAACGCTAACGCATGCTATGAAGCACTGTCAAGAGCATGCCAAACCAACAGGTGGCGATATAATCTCAACCATAAAGCCTGAAAAAGTCTCCAGTAGGTGGAGATAACAGCGCGGGCGCCGACGTCTCAAGCCAAAAACTCCGGTTTCGCTGTCTACATGATAACACTGCAACCGAGTTTCAGTTTCAACTTCACCCTGGCAGGTGTTTTCAAAAATTTTCGATTTAGTGTTGCGTTTGCGTGTGGACGAACGGCCTAACCGCGTAGAAAAAGCTGCGGTTTTAAAAATAACCGTGTTCGTGTGGACAGGGCCTCAGTATGCAGTTTCCAGTTTTTCTCAATCTCTTTGGCTCAATTCTCGATTGAGCATTTTTTCTCAAAACAAATAATTCTCTGAACGATTAGTTTCTTGTTCACAACAGATTTCAATTTCTTACTCATTTAAGTTTTTGTTTAGTCTCCAAGACCCATTTCTCTATACCTAGGTCACCTTTTCAAAACCCTTCACACAATAAGCATAACAGCAGTTTATGTGGGCTAAACTGTCTAAAAAATATATTTAATGACTGCATCTGTCAAATTACAAGAATTGTTTTCTTACTCAGAAACACACAACACCAAAACTCTATGGACCTATACAGGCCAATTTGCATGTTACGTTTTCAAAACGGTAAAAACTGTTTTAAAAATGGTTACGACCCATTTTTCAATAATTAGGACATCTTCTCAAAACTCTTCACACAGTGAACACAACAGCAGTCTGTGTGGTCTATCAGTCTATCCTCAACTTTCAGATGAGGAATACAACAACCAATTTATCATAAGGTGGCAATAACACCAGAAATACTAGCAATACAAATGTTCAAATATTGTTCAGAATAGTACAAACTAAGAGGAGCTATATAAGAATAATGAAAACGTAGACAAAAATAAGTGTTTTTAAAACACCAAACCCAAGTATGTTTTTCATTCATCTATACAAAAGCGGATAACTTAATCATTTTGAACTGCAATGCAAACATGGACCATGTTTACATATCAGTCAAATTATGGTTGGGTCTGTAATTCTTATTAATTAAAAAATATAATATAATAAACAAATAAATTGTATAATGCTACCCGTTGTTGTTTTTTTAGGTCATTGTTTTATAAGTGGCAAAGAGTGTTTGTTGGGTCATAGTCTTTGCTAGTATTATGGAAGAATGATTTGATTTGAGACATGTATAAAGTGTTTTGGTAGTTTTAATGCATTTTGGATGTGAAAGTTACAACTGTGCAAAGCTAAAAATTGAGAACTGTGGGAAGAGTTTTGAAAAACGTTTTAAGTTTTTACACATCTACAAAAGAGTAAGTACAATTGGCTGCAATGTGCACAAAAACTAAATGCACATGGCTTACTGATCAAAACTTATGAGTAGATTCTCAGTGTGAACCGTCAAACTCTTCCAAATGTATAAACTTTCTGTCATCACGAGAGCCATCACATGCAAACTGATCCATTCAATTATAAAAATCTGTCAGACGTGCATGTATATTCCATAATATGACATGGAATGTTTGTGATGTCTGCTATACTGGCAAATGACGTGCCATAGTAATGAAATAAGAATTATAATTTTTCCAGTCAACTGACTTTTCCCAGTAAATCTAAAAAACACTGTAGCATTCAGCTAGACAAAACTGACATTCTTAGTAAAGTATAGTAAGCAACCAGCCTCAACAAAAATGTGGAACAAAATCAGGGGCGCGGGAAGATGTTTTCGGGTGGGGGTGCTGTGTGTGTCCGTGTTGGGTGAAATGTTTTCTATATCATCCCATATAGAAAACATCACAAGTAAAATGAATCATGTTTATAAAGATAAACATGGGTTTATTATAGCCCACTTACAATTTACATTTCAGAGATCATTACAAATAAATTATTAAATGCTAAAACTGAATACATTTAAATGAACAAACTTGCCGTTAAATGAACAAACTTGCCGTTGCATTTGCAACCATGTGAAAACAGGGGGTGCTGCAGCCCCCTCAGCACCCCTACCTCCCGCGTCCCTGAACAAAATGAAATGAGTATATAACTAACCTTTCCAGGATTGACTGCCATGGTGAAAAAACATCTAAACATTTTGACCCATATGGTTCACATGATGACAAAAAATGTTGGTGCCGTTGGCATGCAATATAGTTGACATGCAATAGAGTTTTGATGTCCAATAAAACAGCTGTGACAATTGCACTTACGGTTTAAAGAATGTCAAGACAAAAATGAGCCAAAGCAATTGAGATAAACTGTAATACAAAAGCATCTCTTCCAGGTGCTGGAAACATTGCCGCCTCATAACCCACAATGTCAGAGCAAATGCAAACAAAAAACGATTGAACTCGGGCCTAGCCGTCACAGGAAACATGAGCAAGAGAGGAAACAAGTTGTCAGGGAAAATTAACGATGATAAATTATTCAGCGAATCAATGAATCGGGATAAAAAAAGATCCCTGTCTATAAGCACAGGATCCGTATCAGCAGCCTGGATACTGACAGATGCGAGCGCTGTGACAGATGAGAGCCCGGCGGTGTCTGAGGTCAAGGTCAGTGGTGGGGCCGTGATGGGAAGTGCTCTATGACTTCAATCTCCCACTTTCAATGAGCAATACCATAAATCAAGGCCTGCATGAGAGGAAAGGGCAAAAACAAAAGGCAGACCGGGCTGCAATAGGGCTTTTCCGATGAGAAATGAATTTACTCTTAATTTTTGCGCAATACAGTAATTTAACTCCAATCCGAGTGAATGTCATTCTTAGGAATGCTTGAGTGTTTCATGATTAACTCTGATGAGTGTGTCACAGTTTCTTTCCCTTGGGACTGTGCAAGGGGCCAGAGGTTCAACCTGATGATGCATCACTCGCCTCGGCTTGTCCTTATGTGGCTCAGCGGCGGATCTGATGTATGGAATTAAAACTGTGAATGAGTCAGCCGAGGCTAAACCATAGCAGGAGGATTCAAAGATGCCATACTTGAAATGACGGCGAGATAGAACAAGAAAGCACTCGCTTGGAGATATCGTTATCTAGCTGTACTTGAATCTTAGATCTTTTGCTCTTTAGGTTTTTTTTTCTGATGATGGTGGTGAAAATTAAATGTGATTGATTTAGCATGCATAACTATTGATGTCCTTTTCAGCGAGGGATTCACTGGTCCATGGATTTATTCACAGTGGAGTTCTTATCGGCGTGACCAATTCGAATGCTCTCCACGGTCTTAAGAGAGTGAATGAAGTGGTGGTCTGAGGATGTGTGCTAACTATGTATGTACTGCAATCACTCAGAGCTCAGAGAATTCAAGAGATGCTTTTGTAACCGCTGGTGAAACTGAAACAGATGTGCTTTACAACCCAGCAGGCCCAGATGATCAGCCAGTCAATACAAGGAGGCTGTGTTTGTCACTATCGACAGAAAGGTGGACAAAAAAATGAGATAGTATTTCTTTAAAAAATATTTTTAGATCAAGCAAATAATGCAAAAATAGTCAAAGATGGACCTAATTATTATAATTTTTTGTGTGTTTACTTTCAGGAACAGAAATACAGCATCTAAATGCTGTTTTTCTGTTACAATATACTCAGAGGTCAAACAAAAATAGCAGATGATTTGAATTAAAGCATTTTTGGAGTTAAAATAGGCCTACACTGAAAAATATCCAGTCCCATTTGCCCTCTTCCCAGTATGCGCTAGGACATGAATAATTAAAATGGTGTATTGTTTGCCTGTTTGCTAGTTCTATTTACTATGTTTTTGATCTTGCTGTCACATTTAGTAACTTGATGTCTTGTGATTTCAGAATAATCATGGAAATGTTACTCTTGTTGTGCTTCTTGTCTTTAAGTTTGTGTGGGTGTCATTTCAAAGTACTTCAGTTAATTTGTCTTGTGATGAATATTCTTGTGATGTTGTCAGTCGTTTAAGACTGCAAAATACTTTGCTCTGCATTATGTGTAATGAAACACTTTTTTTATAACAGTTTGAACCATAAAGGGAATGCAAATAAATTTCCTTTTAAAATGATTCTTAAGAAATCTTCTTACAGGTACATAATTTAAATAGATTATTGTTAGCTGAAAGTTTAACATTTTTACTTGCTTCAAAAAGTTGGAAAAAACTATTTTTGCAGGCATGAACCCTGGAGCAGGATGGAATCAAGTCCAAGTTTAAGGTTTTTCATGCATGTTTTTGTGACAGTACATTGTTACAAAACATTTCTATTTCAAATAAATTATGTTCTTTTTAACTTAATATTCAAAAAATCGTATAGTTTAATCCTTAAAAATGTATCATGGTTTCCACAAAAATATTAAACAGCATGGCTGTTTTCATCATTTTCATCGTTTCTTAAGCATCAAATCAGCATATCAGAATGATTTCTGAAGGATCATGTGACACTGATGAACATTGATGTGACACACTACCTAATGGCTGCTGAAAATTCAGCTTTGGAATAAACAGGAATAAATTTCATTTTAAAATATATTCAAGTAGAAAACAGTTATTTTAAATTGTAACTATATTTCAAAATATTATTTTTTACTGTATTTTTGAATAAAAAATGCAGCCTTGGTGAGCATAAGAGATTTCTTTCAAAAACGTTTTTAAAAAAATCTTACCGACCCCAAACTTTTAAAGCGTACTGTAATATAAATAGGTAAATGTTACAATGATGACAGCTTTTAGCCATTGACATTTTAAGTTCACTCAAGATATTTAAATTAAAAAATGTTGCTCAGCAGAGAAGATTGGTGTAGAGAGAAGTTCTGGCAGAGAAGGCATGGAGAGAATGTCTGCCCAAGGGCACATGTTCCCTGACTTCTTACTCCAGTTCCCCTTCTGCTAGATCTAACGACCCATACGTGCTTATACTGACAGCAAATGTTGACATGCTTAGCCCCTTCATAACTGCACACCTCAGCGTCTGCTGCCCAAGGGAGTTTATGTCGGTTCTACAGCCATTCTGCAAGGGGAATAAAGTGTGATTGTGCCTCGTGCTTTCTTTCAAATTCATCAAAGCCTTGTGATCTCCATCTCAATGAGAGAGTCGTGAATTATAGAGCAGCAGCATCGGGGGTAGCAGATTCAACTTTAATGATGTCAAGAATGCTGTGAACAAACAGCAGTGCTCGCGTAGCTCTGAGATGTCTAAGCAGAATCACATTCTCACATATCTCTCTTTATTTCTCTGTCTCCTGAACTTCTAGTGGAACGGAAGAGGGACCCAGGGGGTATTCCCATGGAAACCGTGTCTCCTCGCGGTGCGAGTCTGTGCCGTATTATGCGGGATGAAAGATGGTCTCAGTCTTGATTAAAAAACTGTAGGCAATGCTTCACCTGGGTCCATTGTATTGGGAAGTCATCTTGATGACTCCCCGGGTTTATCTCTCTTTTTCTAAATCTGACAGGTTAACACTATCAATTAGCAGGCATTGATCGGGTGAACAATAATAAAGGCTGGTTGAAAGATGATGTAGCCATTCACCTTCACCCCTGAGGGTATACTCACTCATACAGCTGCACACACAACAATGTGAAACGACTCACCAGAAAAGGGAACCTCACAGTTTTGAAACTTGCTAACGTTTCACACGGACATTACAGTATTTTGTGGTTTGGGTATTTTTTATAGTCTCGCCAAGATTTATTCTTGAGCAAGCAAGGTTTTTCTGGTCCCTTCTGAAAACAGAATGGAAAAAGAACGGGTCATTCCACTAAAAGGGTGCTTTTTGTGTACCTCCCTAACATATGAGTAAAAACAGACTTTTAATGAATATCTGATACCAGTAAAATATATGATATAATGAATATATGATGCCATTCTTTTATTCTATTATCTAAGCATTTTTCATAACACTTCTACAAAAATCCAGTAACTTTATTTTTATATCATTTAATATCTTCTTTCTTTCTGAGAAGCTTGTCCCCACTCATGTCTTTCTTTCTCCATGCTGTATTAGAAATTTAAATTTTATTTTAAACAAAAATGGAAATAAGAAGCTAGTATTTTTATTTCCTCCTTATATGGAAATGTATATGTATTTAATGTGTCAACACTGTTATCATCATAACCTTCTCTCTTTTTAAAATAATGAACAACACCATAAAGAAATTTTTTTTGGGGTTGTCTATAGAAGAAGATAAGTTATCATTGTTGAAAACAGCAAACCACTGGAAACTAGATATTTGTAGAAATATCAGCATTAAACTGTCTTTCATTTTTTTAATGCAACATAAGAGAGATTATCTACAACCTTATTTGGTGGCAGGTATTACAGATCATAAAAAGAAAAAGAAAAAACAAACAAAAACGTACCGTGTGTAGGGCCTTATGAGTCGGCGCATAGGGACATCAGTCAGCCATTGCCTGGGGCCCCGCATTTTGAGGAGCCCCGACAGCTGACCATTTGAACAATCGGAAATGTCATTATTAATATAACATGGAGTATTATATCTGTATCCCCCCTAGGGGGCCCCCTCTCGCGTTACGCTGGATGTGCTTGATTTTTTCCTCGTGATGTGACGGCTGCCATTTGCAAACTGGGACAGCGCTTACTACGTGCAATTTTCTAATTTCAACATGAGGGACTTATCCGTCTGGCAGCCAGAACGGAAAAAGCAATAAGAGGAGAAAAGTAGGAATCGACAGCGGAAATGTTGAGATAGATTGACTAGATTAAGATATAAGAGTATGCCAACAATTTGTTCGGTGTAAGTCAACCATAACTCCTTCAAAATCAGCTATAAACCTTGGAGTTGTGATTGATGATATGCTGAATTTCTCAGACCATATTGCTAAAACTGCCCGGTCCTGCATATTTGCTTATACAACATTACAAGGCCGTCCCTTCACTTTCAGACCCTGCACACAACTCCTTGTTCAGCTATTTTCTTTCCAGCTGGACTATTGAGCCATGCTCTCAATATTGTCCGAGTCTTCCAGCCACTTCTATCAAACAAATCTACAATTAATCCAAAAGCCGCGTGCTATTAATCCTTTAATGAGCCGAAAAGACGATGTACACCCTCCTGTTCGGACATTTGCACGGGCTACCTGATGGGTTGCTCGCGATTAATGCAGCATTAATGTTGGGCCCTCAACCACCACTGTTCTGCAACCCATTTACATAATTCATGTACTTCATAGGTTTTTGTGCCCGCTCGAAGCGTGCGTTCTGCAAGTAACAGCGTAGTTATGTGCCATTCTCAGAAGGCCAAGCTCTCACTTTTCCGCTGACTTTGTTCATTAAACTGTTCCCTCCTGTGGACAGGACCTGCCCACAAGTATCCGAGACAGCTGGAGTCAGACTTAACCTCTTCAAGAACCTAAAAACACATCTGTCTCACCTTTATTTGACCCTCTAACTCTACCACTTACGAGTGTCTAGAATTCTTATTTTAAAAAAATATCTACATAATGATCTAGTAGTGGTGTCTTAGTTTTTTTGGGTTTAGTTTTTATTTAAATACCAACCAAAAAAAAGGAACAACTGCCCGGGAGCTTTCATTTTTTTATCTATTCTCTCGGTACTTGGGGGGGGTTTTTTTATTTGTGTGTGTGTTGTATATGATGTAGTGTGTGTATATAAAAATAAGAATAAATACAGTGGGGAAAAAAGTATTTATTCAGCCACCAATTGTGCAAGTTCTCCCACTTAAAAAGATGATAGGCCTGTAATTTTCATCATAGGTATACCTCCACTATGAGAGACAAAATGAGAAAAAAAAATCCAGAAATCACATTGTAGGATTTTTTAAGAATTAATTGGTAAATTCCTCTGTAAAATAAGTATTTGGTCACCTACAAACTAGCAAGATTTCTGGCTCTCACAGACCTTTAACTTCTTCTTTAAGAGGCTCCTCTTTCCTCCACTAGTTACCTGTATTAATGGCATCTGTTTGAACTTGTTATAAGTATAAAAGACACCTGTCCACAACAACCTGTTCAAACAGTCACACTCCAAACTCCACTATGGCCAAGACTAAAGAGCTGTCAAAGGACCCCAGAAACAAAATTGTAGACCTGCACCAGGCTGGTAAGACTGAATCTGCAATATGTAAGCAGCTTGGTATGAAGAAATCAACTGTGGGAGCAATTAAAATGGAAGTCATACAAGACCACTGATAATCTCCCTAAATCTGGGGCTCCACGCAAGATCTCAACCCATGGGGTCAAAATGATCACAAGAAATGTGAGCAAAAATCCCAGTACCACACGGGGGGACCTGTGAAATTGCCTTCCAGAAGCTGGGACCAATTAACAAAGCTACATCGTAAACACACTGTCGCCGCCAGGACTAAAATCCTGCATGCTAACGTGTCCCTCCTGCTTGCCTACAATGTCCAAGCCCATCTGAATTCTCTAGAGACATTTGGTGAAAAAAAATTCCCCCCCCCAAGAAGAGGATTGGGAGAATGTATTATGGTCAGATGAAACCAAAATAGAAGTTTTTGGTAAAAACTCAACTTGTAGTGTTTGGAGGAGAAGGAATGCTGAGTTGTATCCAAAGAACATCATACCTACTGTGAATCATGGGGGTGGAAACATCATGCTTTGGGGCTGTTTTTCTGCAAAGTGACCAGGACGACTGATCCGTGTAAACGAAAGAATGAATGGTGCCATGTATCGTGAGATTTTGAGTGATAACCTCCTTCCATCAGCAAGGGCATTTGAAGATGAAACGTGGCTGGGTCTTTGAGCTTGACAATGATCCCAAACACACTGCCCTGGCAACGAAGGAGTGGCTTCGTAAGAAGCATTTCAAGGTCCTGAGTGGCCTAGCCAGTCTCCACATCTCAACCCCATAGAAAATCTTTGGAGGAGTTGAAAATCCGTGTTGCCCAGCGACAGCCCCAAAATATTACTGCTCTAGAGGAGATTTGCATGGAGGAATGGGCCAAAATACCATCAACAGTGTGTGAAAACCTTGTGAAGTCTTACAGAAAACGTTTGACATCTGTCATTGCCAACAAAGGGTATTTAACAAAGTTTTGAGATGAAATTTTGTTATTGACCAATACTTATTTTCCACCATAATTTGCAATTAATTCTTTAAAAATCCTCCAATGTGATTTTCTGGATTTTTTTTTTTTTTCATTTTGTCTCTCATAGTTGATGTATACCTATGATGAAATTTACAGGCCTCTCTCATCTTTTTAATTTGGAGAACTTGCACAATTGGTGGCTGCCTAAATACTTTTTTTTTCCCCACTGTACATATATATATATATATGCATGTGTATATATATAAACCTTGCTACGTGTACTGCGTTAGGCTAACCGAGACTTGTCATTTGCACTTTTGCATATTGTTGCTCTTTTGTTACTTTTGCCCGCTTTTATTTGTCCTCATTGCAAGTCGCTTTAGGATAAAAGCGTTTGCTAAATGACTAAATGTAAATGTAATTCCAGCTTATTTTCGTTTAATTATTTGCAAGATGAATTACTGGTAATAGTCCAATTACTAATATGGTTACTGGGAAACAGGTTAGCTAGGGTTGCACTTAGCAGCAGCATATGTAGTGTTTAACAGGTATTAAAATAGGCTGCAATAGAATAGGTGGTACCGGGGAAGATGCACCGGGGGTCTTTTTACAGTTCCAGACAGTAGTATCAACTCAATTCTGTACCCGCTCGAAGTCATCCGCTTTCAAACTCTCCTGTGTGCTTTTGTGTGCGCGCTCTGGTTTTGAATCACAAAACCAAAAGCTTCTATTTATAATGTGTTTTGCAGCGTTGAGTATTGTAGCCAATCACAGCCATCTCTTCATTCACATTTTGATAGAAAGTTTAAAGGACCATCGTTCACGTAGACTGTTTCAGGATGACAAACTTTAGTGTCAAAATTACGCAAGTGACTCCCGCGCAAAATTGGATCCAGATTGCGGGAATACTAACTGTAGCAATGAACGTAACCAACATCTTGACAAGCCATGGTCACAAAACAGAGTTGTGCTTTAAGTGATGCAGAGTAAAATCAGAGTAAAAAAACTACAGCAGCAACAAGTCTGTGTTGCCTTTAGCAGCTTCTACAGATAAAGATAACTTAAAGCCCTCTTTTGATGTGTCCTTTTTCAGGCGTGTTTGAAAAACTTTTGTTTTATAATTATTTTAAAAAAGACCAAATATTAATGCCTTATTTTAATTACCGTTACCATTAATATTACTTTAATTTGTATTTTAACTAGTTAAGTATTTTACAAGTTTACCATACGCTAGGCGCTGGTGTCCTGGGCTTATTTATTTATTTTAAACTTTAAACAATTTTAATGACATGAGACTTTTGTGACTTTCCTGCTCTTCTCATCTTCCTAGTCTTTATAATAAATCCAAAAGCAAGACATGAGAAAAACTAGGGAGTTAAAATGGCTACTGAGCTAATGAGTGATCCTCTGCTTCCATCTACTGGATATAATGGTAATTTCATGTCATTTTCATCTCAAGTCTTTGTTTTCCACCAGGAGACAATTTTTTTCCCTGTCTTCTTCATGAATGAAAGTGAACATTTCGGCAGAGGTTAAAAAATAATAATTAAGGCTGTAAATTCTTAGCGTTTTTTTTTTTAATGTAGGGTTTTATTTTGGGGGGGGGGGGGGGGGGGTGCTCATCTTTGTCATCCCTTAATTAGTTTTTGCTTCCCTTGCTACTGTGTTCTTTCTGCTAGTGGAAGCCCACTAATTCAAAAATACTATCATTCATTTCTTAGTTGACATTATTTATTTAGCTCTTTTACTTAGTTGACATTATTTATTTAGCTCGTCTACATTAAATTAGTTGAGTTAACATAATTAGTTGTCAACTAATAAAACTAGTAAAGCTGATAAAAACATACCTCAGGTCAACAATGAACCAAGAGAGGCTGTCAGTAGCTGGCACTAATTTCAATTTAACGGAACATACGAAGGTCTTTGGATATGGAGGTCATAGTGACAGCATTTGCTGTAGCTAAGGCTCGCACCATTTTTAAGGTGACAGTCCATTACTGTAAATATGAAGATTGTACTGTATCGTCAAGATTGTATTGTACAGTATTGTATCTTCTGCCATAAAGATGAAGATTGATATTTTGTTAAAGAATAAGCACTTTGTTTATAAAAATAAAGAATTTATGTTCTATTATACAGTATGTGTTTTAACTACTTTTTGTATGTTGTATAAATATATATCTAGGTAACGAAGACATATTAAAGTCGGCATGAAACGGAAGTTGCAATTGTCTTTTCTTCTCTACTGTGACGTATATACGAGTGAAATGGCATCTGAAATGAGAGGGCGGGACTTGATTTCATCCTTCGGGAATTGATTGGACGTTGGAAGCTGGGGCGTTGCTAACAAAATGGAGGCAGATTTGAATGCCAGTTTGCAGTTAGTTGTGGGGGATTTCTCTCCACTGGATTCACAGCCGACACCCAAGCATGAATAAATGTTTTATTTATTAAGGATGACGACGACAATCAACGGCATTTTTCAGTTTTCGGATACAGCCATCAGCTTCAGTCGTTTACCCCTCACGTCACTAGCTGCGCCCTTGCTCCATAGCTCGTGACCGGAAGAGAAGATGAGTCGTTTTGAGGGGGAGGGGAGGTTCACGTTTTTGATTAAAGATTACGAGGGCACATGAATTTAAAAAAAAGAATGAAGTGCACGGATAAATTATTTATAATAAACACTACAGTATTCCATTAAAAAATAAGAGTTTTCATTTGATTCATGGTGGACCTTAACAAATAATCTTTAGAGGCCTCATCTATCCTTTTAAACACTTCACTGGTTCGCCTCTGATTATTATAGCCTGTTTTTTAGAGTGTTTCCTGTGGTTGGGTGAGAAAAAAAACAATAATAATCATAATAAATATAAAAAATGTATACACAAAGATGCAATTTAAATATATATACATAAAAGATATAGTAGGCTATATAACGGAATAAATATATAATTTATCTTTTAATAAGCACCTTGTAGTATCATGACCTTGCCTTGAGCATGGCTGGTAATGAACTAAATTTGTCACCGTTCTCGTCAACCTGTTGCTTTTTTAAAGGCACAGCTATATCTCAACATATCTAAAAATGTCTTAATTACCTAGCACAACAGTTCAGTCATTGTTTATCTGATAAAATTTGATAAAAAAATCACCTTTTCAAAATGGAAAAGGCGCCCATTTCGTGGAATGATCCCCGTGTAGTTTGCATGTGTCACCAGGAGAGGGCGCAGGCCATATTTCATCCACACACACACACACACACACTCTCTCGGTCTCTCTCTCTCTCTCTCTTTCTCTCTCTCTCCTCCAGCGGAGCTCTTGCCAACCGCCCCCTCTCTCCCTCTCCACGCTTCTTTCGCGACGCTGAGCCACAAAGCGGACTGTCGGCGCACGGCAGTGGCACCTCTCCGCTTCAGGGTGAAGATGTCCGGCAGTCTGTGTGCCCGTAAGCTGGCTCGCCGATCGCGGTCAGCGTTAATAGCCGCGCTGACAGTGCTGCTGGTCCAAACGCTCATCGTGTGGAACTTCAGCAGTCTGGACACGGGAGAAGACGGAAAAGACAACGGCAGAGAGAAGAGGGACCGAATCGGCATCAACAAAGCCTACAGCGAGTACCCGAAGAGCGGCTTCCAGAGGAGGCATCAGCAGCCGCCGCTGGGGAAAGCGTCCGTTCGACACAAACAGCAACCGGTAAGGCGGAATTTCCCCGTTCATCGCGCTCCATTCATTCCTTACGGCGCGCCGTCATAGCGGGCCCGTTCTCGCTCGGAACTGATGCCTGATCCCCAGACCCAGCGTTTCGGGGTGTTTCTGCGCTCACGAACGCAGGCAGGATGTTTTGTTTGTGATGTGCTAAAATGTATTCGCTCCTGTTGTCATGACTACATTCCGCGGCTGAGAAGGATGTGACAGTCGCGCGCGGCGCGTAAGATGCCGTTTTGTTGGATACTTTAGCATCTCGTGTGACGGATCGCTGTCCGTTAAAACTCACGTTAAGTCGTTGCCATTGTAATCGTGTATACCGGCGGAATAGGCAGCTCAGCTCTTACCCGTTGCTTTCAGATGATGTTGATGTCATGTTGGTGATATGCGCTGAGAATGAGCTCTTCATGACCTTTATAAAGAGTGAAAAGATGCATGATCAATAATCTATGGATATCGTGTAAATGCGTCTGTTTTCTTATTAAATGCGCTGCGTTTATTGCATAATAAAAACTATAAAGATGTTTCGTCAAGTAAATTAAAATGCGTTTTATGTGGTAACACCAGATATTTAAGTCAAATATTGACTGACTGTGTCATTCTACGGAAACGTCCTCTTGCTGTTCAACATGTCTTAAAATGTATTTCATTTTTTAAACTCAGGTTACAATATTGCTTAACCCCTATTCATTTACATTTGCGACAGCTCAGTTTATTTTATTTATTTTTCTGTACATTTAAGTATTATTTTGTAATCTGTCGTAAAAATGTAGTTCATAATATGTTATTATTATATAATAGAGTCAATGAGTATAAAAACCTTTATATATCAAATAAGACTCTTTTGATTTAACAAGATTTGAGCAGATTTTCCAAACGGGGGCACAAAAAGCACCAAAGAATTTTGTCCTCACTGACACCTTGGGGAAAAAATCTTTAGTGGCAGTTTAAACTCAACATATTTTATTACTGATTTTGTGGATTCGTAACACCATCCATTGAGTTTTTACCTTGAAATGCTGGGCTATCTGTCTGGACACGATGCTTCTGCTCTCAGACTTTGCCTGCGGCTTTGCTGACAGACCCTCCATGCCTTGCATTGCGGACAATGACCCGACTACATTAGGTAACAAGAGTTAGAGTAGGGTCAGATCAGTTAAAAATAGCTCTTTATAGTTACGTTTTCTGTTTTCACGGAGTATCTTTGGTCAAAAAACAAATCTTTTTGCAATGACAGTTAGTCACACCACTGGAAAGCATGTATCCATCACTATGATTGTGTCTTAAAATCTAGTTGGCTCCATACCTAGACAGCATTTTTTGCGTATTGATGTTTATGTTTTTCAAAATTTATGATGCACATGCTTAGGAATGCCTCCTAGATAAGCATCTCTCTCAGCAAGAGTGTATAAAACATTAGTGTTTCTAATTAATTCACACAAAATACCTTAAACGCCACACCTCAGTGAAAGCGCTAAACTCCCTCATCAGTGTGCCTCGTTTTTTTTTGTTTACAATTAATTGATACTAATTATCATGTATCATCTCATTAACATAATTCTCTCAAACATAGGTTTGCCTAATGTAATTAGAAATCTTTCTGTCAGCTGTGTTTGAACAGCTTTTTCCTCATTGAAGAAAAAATCATCCTAATTGTGTTGATGTATATCTGGATAATGTAAAAATACGGAGGCTGGAACAGATTTTCACTGCAGGCTAATACTAACATCACCATTTGGCTTCCATGTGCTACAGTTCTTTTTAATTGCAGAGGTGTTAATTTAGCTTTCTAATCCAGGTGTAATGTAAACTACAGCGAGCCTGGAGCGACGTTCCATCTCATTTAGTCTCTCGCTAATATCCCCACAGACCTGTTGCTCTATCTGTGTCTAATGTGATAATTCTATTCTTCTGTGGACCTTTTTTAAGCCTGCAGTCTAAAGTGCACATTATAATCCCTCCAGCACTAATCGATGGCCGAATTCTCAGTAGGACTTGCTTCTCAGACAGTTTTGCCTTCAAGTTTTCGCAGTTTGGCAGGAGTGTTAATGTTCAGTAAATGTGTGCATGTCAGCAGAATGGCTCGATGCCATCCTGCCTCGGCAGTGTGAAGTGTGTCTGTCTTTCAGTGTCGTCTGCTCCGAAATGCTCCCTGTAGAGCCATCATCCTGCTTGAAGCCGGCTCTGCTGCATGAAGCACCCTATTCCACTCGATGCATTTAAGCATAGCTGGTAGCAATAATAATAGAGTGTGCTTTGACCCCAGCGCCGGTCACCTTTTTGTCCGTGCTGGGTTGATGAGGTGCTCTTGTGTACACTCTCTGCTCTTCCGTATCTGTTCTGCTCTCGGATTTGTTTGTGGCCTCGATGGGCTGTTTATTCTGGCAAACAGGATTGGCAGAGGATTAAAGCGGGCACCAGTAGCTGTGAGATTGTTTCAGCTGTTTATCTCGATCTTCGTCCTGAGACCGTATGGAATCGGCGAGGTGGGAAATCTGGAGCGAGAGTTAGAAACATGAGAGTGTTTCAGAATATGAACATTGGTTCGATTTTGTCTGAAATTAATCTTCATCCTTAAGTATTTTGTCTGTTCTGGCTTTCGTCAGTGCAGATAATCAGTCTAGGATGTTTGTGTCTGTCTAAAAAGCAGCGTAAGCCTTTGTTGTCCGATTATTTGGCTGTACACTCTTAAAAATAAAGGTGCTTCACGATGCCACAGAAGAACCTTTTTGTCTATATGGTTCCATAAAGAACCTTTAACATCTGAAGAACCTTTCTGTTTCACAAAAGGTTTTCTTTTTTTGGCGAAAGAAGGTTCTTCAGATTAGAACAAGTAAGAAAGAGGATGGTTCTTTAAAGAACCTTTGACTGAATGTTCTTTGTGGAACCAAAAATGGTTCTTCTATGGCATCGCTTGAAGAACCTTTTGTAGCACCTTTATTTTTAAGAGTGTAGTGCTGCACTCTACCTGGCCTGTGTTGACTCAAAGAGAGCAAAATAGATAGGGGAGTGACTATTCCCTTTTTGTACTGCACTTTGTGTAACTGTCGACTGCTCTTTAATACCACAGTCACAACTCTGCCGGCTCAAATTGTCTGCTTTTCAGCCTTTTTGATTAAAGAGATGTGAGACACAGATGACCTCTCACCTCTCATGGGCCTTCTTAAACATGGCATTAACCCAAGCCCACACGCAATCTGCGGCCAGCGGAAACACAGCAGAGTTGAAGAAAAATAGAATCTTCTGTTTCGCGCATGTTCATGTTTTGACTCATTTGACTTGATTAACATATTTGACAAAATCGGCGCAGAAAAGTCAGCAGACTTCAGCTGGTCCCCACCATTTGCATGTTATTTGGTTATCCAGTTCTGGATTTCTTGTTTGGTTTCTTGTGCTTATTCCTCCCTAAATCTGAAACTGGAAGTTCCATTGCTTGTGGAAATGGGGATGTTGGCTATACATAATGGGAAGTAAATTAAACCTCAGAAAAATGTGTGATTTTCTGTAAATGGCAATATTGGCTCAGAAAGAATTTTTTTTTTTTTGAGTCCATTTTAGTTGCAACTTTTTGGGGATATTTTACTTTTGTGAATAAGTACTTTTGTACCTTCTAAGCAAAGAATTTCCAAGCCCAAATGTAAAATCAGCTATTAAAGCCTGGGCTGAAATTAAACTTTAAATGGATGTGCAAAATTAGATATTTTCAAAATCAACTAGTCGGTGGGTTGGTTCAATGACTAATTGGTCTTGAGGAAAGCCTGAATAATTAGGTTGCATTTGCATTAACTTGACCCAGAAACCGAAAATGTCTTTATAAACAAATAAAATTGTTTTTAAAATATTAATATATATCTATTAATATGTATAATAATAATTTTCTATATAATATATTATATAATGCAGTTTTATACATAATGTATAAAAAAAATTTATATAAATTATATATTTCTTAATATTTCTAATTATTATTTTTATTTATATATATATAAATTTTATATAGAATATAGGGGGCCCCCCCCCCCCCCCTATTATAGAGAATAGATATTGCGTAAAAATATAATGACTTTGATAATAAAACATTATTATATATAATATATAAGATATATATATTATAGAATATAATTTTTTAACTTTAACTTTGTAGTTCAAGTTTTATGTAAAAAAATGTCTCTCTTCCTCTTTCTCTACTAAAAGAAAAAATCTAGATAAATTAGTCAACCTCACTAATTGAAAGATTTCTGTGGACAGATGTACGGGTGGGTAAAACATGCCAGTGAAGGGCTGTGATGTTGGTGATTAAGTTAATTCCACATGTACTTGGCGTGTTTTGAGGCCTGTGTTAATGCAGCAATAAACGGCACGTCCTTCATTTGCTTTAACACGCTCTCATTAGCCAGATGCTGCTGCGCACCAGGTGAGCGGAACGCCACATTTGTCTTGTTACTGCATGATTCTCCTCAGGTCAGCCGGTCCCACATGCTCAAACACCGCTCGGGTCCTGTCGCCGCAGGACGTTCCTGATGCGAGGGGAGTCGGGTTTGATGGTGATCAATCTCATATGTCGTGCTCAGCATGTATGCTGAATGTGAATGATCTCGTTATCTGCCGACCGGTCGCCACCTGAATTAGCAGTGTGCTCCCAGAGGGAGGGGCTCTGGGGGCCGACAGTGACATAAGTGTCCACATAAACAAACGCACACACCAGTGGGGCTCTTTCTGACTCACTGTAGCATGTGGAATGATCTTTCCTAGAAGAGCTCCAGAGAGTGCACCCATAAGTTGACTAGGCAGATAAAGCTTAGGAATAAAAAAAAACATATTCCTCACTAGCACCCTTATTCACAAAAGCTTGTAGGTGTATATCGGGGTTTATGTGAATATACAGAGTATATATATATTTGTGTGTGTGTGTTTTTTTTTGTTTAAATTTAAAAATTCCCAATGACACAATGTCCGGTTAAAATAACACAAAATAGCCAAATCCAGTTTTTTTTTTATTCAAGTACATTCCCTGCTGAGGATGTCAGAGTTGTTTTAACTTACACATTTTTTGCCATTTACTGAATTTTAACAGCATTCATGGATAATTCCAAATATTCAAAATCACAAAATATTCAAAATATCCAAATTAGTTTGACAGAAAAAAAGAAATAAACAATCCAAGTGACATTAATAGCAAAAATAGTACAAATTACATGATCTACATAGTAATGATATAGCATAATTACTTTTATCAGTAACAATAATAAAGCAATTTTCTTAATAATCATTAATAAATAGAACTGACCAGTTGCACCAGACTGATGCTTATCAGTCATATTTTGTTAATAATGTAACATTTTGTGACCTAATTTGACATTTTTTAATGACATAAATTAATGCCGAGGCCCCCTTTATTCAAGACAAAATTTAGAGACCCCCTCATTTACAGTAGGTGCCCCCTGCATGTTTCATCTGGTTCTTCTCCTGTAATGATGACAAAGTTTCTTGTTTTCAAAAAAAAATTTATTCACAGAAACTAGCATCATAAGGATTCTTAGTGTGCCATAGAAACAATGAACAGTGCAGTTCATAATTACAGTACATACATTTCAAGAACTGTTTTCATCAATTTAAAAAAAACAGTTGAGTGGACAGTTTTTTTTCTAAATTAAAAAATATATGTATCTGTTTACAAGTTATGCATTTAATATCTTGCGGCCCTTGGAAGTTTGCTGAGGCCACCTATTGTGCCCTGGCCCCTAGTTGAGAACCACTGTGTTAGACCATGAATATCACACCTTACACATTAACTAGCTACTTTTTGAGTTAGAGAGTTGTTGGGTAACCTGTTTTTTGGCATTTGTAATTTTTAATTATTGAAAAGATACATTCAATACTGGCCATAACAAGACAATATCAAATGTACATGCACAAATCAGGATAACATGCCAAAATAGTCCATTACAGAAATGTTACAACTCAGTCAGTCAGTATAGTAGATCATGCTAATTTGTTTGTTATACAACCTCTACACAGTCCATCATGTTACCACACAAAATAAACACCAACATTTTCCCCCTTTTGTTCATTGGTCATTCCCAGTCACGCAACTAATTTTCTTAGCAGAAACCCTGTAGTGGATAAATTGTCTTTCTCTTAGTCTTTTCCTGTTTTTGAGTTGTTCCATCCTCTCCTGGCCGTGCAGTGCTGACTCACACTCCGTCAGTATGCCTGAGTGCTTATAGGCATATCTCTCTATCTCTGTTGCCTCTCTCTCTGCATCTCAATCTCTCTCTCTCTCTTTCTCTCTCTCCCTCCGTCCGTCCCTCTCGTCTCCTCTTCTTCTCTCTCTCTCAACATTTGATCCAGCTGTCGTTGTTTTGGCTGTCCTCATCAATTGCCCCAGGGTTCTTCGTTTTCCCCAGCGTTCCTTTGAACCCTCTGCTACTGTTAGCAAGTTCCTCGTCCTGGCCTGGGCGATAAAACGGTATCGATATTTATCAACGGTACAACCCTCTTCGATAACGTAGAAAAAATGTTCAAATAGCGCACGATATCTAGGCACTGCTATAAGTGACGCAGACCGCACACACAAACACGAACACATGCTGAATTGAGTGCTGTGCTGCCTGTTGAGAGGAATTTTTGATAAAAAAATTAAATATTTAGTCGAATTTAAAATAACATTTCATGTTGAATTAAAAAAGTAAATCAATGGTGGTGTGCGTCTGGGAAGCGTCATCAGTGGAGCAACGAGATGCGTATATGATGTAAGTGACGTTGTTGCATTTTAATGTTTTTTTAGTCTAGCCCACTAGACGCGCCGCTGCTGTTATTCGTTCAAACTATTAGAGTAATATAGTAACTCAATGCATAGAAGATCTTGATTAGGTTAAAACCAAAACCAAGCCATTCACACAGAACGCATATTCAGTGCATTTTTAGACGGACAAATATGACTGCTGCACTCGAGTCTCACACAAGAGATGTAGCCATGCAAAGTTAAAACAGTTTAAACTTTTAGAAAACACGTAGTGGATTTGTGGAGGTTTATTCCTTTTTACTGCGTCTCTTATGTTTTTAAATGCTATCTGCGTGATGAGTGTTTCGGCTCTTTGTATTAAGCAATGCATACATACATAATGCTGTTTTGTTCATAATTGTTTATACAATTTACAAAATTATGTTTGATTTATATGGGTTAATTTAGACGTAATGCACATTTTTTTAAATAGGCAGTTATTTCCTTTGCGTTGGTAAATGCTCTTTATTATTTTGCTCATTGTGCCCTCCTGTGGCTTCGGGAGACAAGCCAAAAGTTGCTTTCAGACCTATTTAATCTGAAATTAGATATTTGTTGAATTTTTATTTTGTGTTTGACTGTTAAAACAAAAAAAAATTTTGTTGTTTGTCTCAATAAATTGGGTTAATGTAAAAATGCAGTGGTTAGATTTAAACGTTTTTTTCTATTGCTCTTTGTTTTAAAAAAGGTTATAAAAAATGTCAATAATTATCGATACCGAACGATATGAAACATTATATCATTGATACATTTTTTAGCTATATCGCCCAGCCCTATCCTCCTCTCCATTAGCTCTTAAACAGAGAGGGAAGTATATCTCAGACCTTGTAAAGATTGATGACGGTGAATCCGGAAAGTTGAGCCAGGTTGTTTTTGCATGGCGAAGTCAAATCAATGGTTTTTCATAAGGGTACCTTTGTTCCAGAAGAGCAGAGAATACCAAATAGAGCACTTTCATCTCTCTCTGACTGTTACATAATGAACCGAGCCAACACCTATTGATTTGTTTCTCTGGGTTAAGCTGATGGTTATCAGAAACAATTCCATGATGTGCTCTCTTAATGAGCGGGCTCGGTCCCATTGCCAATAACTTCATCTAGTAAAAAGAAAGCAAGCGCTCGGGCCGATTTTATAGTTTACACCGAGCACCATGATAAAGACTTTCTTTTCCTGGCGCAGCCACCGTCGTGAAAATGCTTTCAAGCGGCTGAATGTCTATTGTGTTAGGGTAGAATATTTTGCTAGCAGTGCTTTATGTCCTTTGTAAACATGTCCATAAAAAGTGAGCTAATTGTTATGTAAGCTTGACAGCACAATAGTGGCCTGTCAGATATTGGAGAAACAGCAAATTGGTGCACCGTAATGCTACCATTAACATAACTGTGGTCGGTCGCTATTCATAAGTATGCTGCTACAGGCCCTTAATTCCATCTCACCCCTGTCATTGTTGGCGTCTATTCTTTTATCACTCATTGTGTGGAAATAGAAGGGGGCGGGGCTTAAGGATGCTCAGTGAGTAGTGGGCGGGGTAAAGGAGTGACGTTTGTGTATTGACTTTTTTTTTTACGTGTGTGGTCATGTTTCAAAGAATTCTATGCAGAATATTAGGGATGAACTGATATTAAAATTATTTCTGAAGCCAATAATTAGTTTCATGCCATGGCTGAAATAAAATGTTATGTCTAAATTAATAATTATTAAAAAAAAACTTTAATCACTCATTCTTCAAATGAATTTAGGCATCACAACATTATAATGTACAGTATAAAATAGAGTTGTACAATTGATCGAATTTCTTATCGTGATTACAATTACAGATGCCACAATTGTGTAACCGTTCAAAGTGGCGATTTAAGTCCAAAGTCCACTTATGTTGTTATGCGTGCTTTAAATGTGTTTGTTTTTTCTACAGGTTATCTTAAGGGTTTTTCCATTGTTTTAGTTTTAATATAACATTATAATACCATGAATATTTTTACTTTATTTATTTAAACGAGAAACCAGTCCAATGTATATTTGACATTTGAGGTTTAATACTATAGAAAAGTAATAAAAGTTTTTTTCAGTTAGAGTGTTTTCAGCTTCTTTGTTTTCATATAAAAATATGGCATGCAGTTGCTTCAAACTGTTATAAACATCATTCAGTGTAAATTGTAATAATCGTAATTAATACTTAATAATCACAATTACAATTTCAAGGGAATAATCAACAATTATGATTTTTGTCTTAATCGTGTAGCCCTAGTATAAAATATGGATATTCATGTGGAGATGTACTAAATTATTATAAATAATTCTTGTGTACTTGTAAAGACTGTAAATATAAAGGAGATACGGCCATGCACCTGCATATACACACCTACTGATACGAATAGTTTTTTTTTTTAATCAATATTGTAAATAGGCCCGAGAACCCTCTTGTACTGATATATTTACATATCTCGAGATCCAACACACTAAAGGACGCTTAATAGACAGCACATACAAACCCTCATTAAATGCACTTAGGTTGTAGTGTTTCCAGTGTCAATAGTTCCGGTTATGAGGATGAAGAAACAGCGGTTAGCAGACAAGAGCGAGCGGTTGAGACCGACTGCGATAGAGAGGGGTTGTGTATTCTGTTAAGCATTCATGTAGCGGTGTAAAGGGGGCGTGTGTGTGCTGAGGTGTCGGTTGTTTCAGGTGACTGTGGTAACTTTGTGGTGTCCATGAATGCGGCTTGTGTTACAGTTTCAGCAGTTAACGGGCCGAGAAACTCAACTCTGCTGGCGTTGTCACACCCGACTGCTTTACAACCACCATCCAGACAGGTAGTGCACCCCCCACACTACCCCTCTTTCCACTCCCCGCTCTCTCCTCTCTCTCTCTCTCTCTCTGTCTTCCTGTCTCTCGCCCTGTCTATGTGCTTTATTGGCATGACAAATAATTGTACATTGGTATGGCCAAAGCATTTGCAGCTTAGCAGCATATAGGGAAAATATTGCAAAAACAAATATATTACATTTTGATGTATCAACATTTCATGATGGATCATTCTTAATTCATCTTATTTTACTGATTTATTATAATCTAGTTTTTGTCGTTTTCATTGCTCACATTTTCTTTACACTGAAGTACTATGAATTGTATTGAACAGTTTGAAAGGTTCTGTATGACTAAAGTTTGATTTATTAATTAAAAACAACATTTTCCCACAATTTATCATGTAAAACTGTAATTTAATAACACTCTATAATATATAAAATCTCAAAGTTTTTCATTATGTACATTATAATGCCATGATGCCTAAATTCTTTTTTTGATTGATTTTAGTTTTTTATGGTTTTATGGTATACAAAATATTATAGAAAAAAATATCGGCCATTTATCAGTATCACCTATAACATAAATATAATTATTGCCTGTTCTGTCTTTTCTTTTTCTTTTTTACAATTCTATTCAGCTTTATTTTCAGCAATGTATAGGTTTGTTGTGGAGATCGAATTCAAGTTTACCATGATCATGTTTTCGATTTTTGTCAATTTCTTTGAGTAAATATCTGAGTTTCATCAATGTGCTTAAATAAGACAATATTCAGTGAAATTACTCTGTCTGAATATCTCTCTCTCTTTGTCTGTCTGTATTCAGTCTCTTTTAATCTGTCTCTATTTCCCCCACACCACCACACCCCCTCAGTAGCACTCCCACACGTCCAACTATATTCTCACACATGGCATTCAAAGATATGCCATACACACACACTCAACTAGAGTAGATCAGCTGTAGTCAAACAGGTTGAAGGGTCTCAGTACACAAGGTCTCCAAGTTTGTTATGTCTGTCCATCTCTCTCTCTCTCTTCCTGTCTCCTCTCTGAATAGGTCTCACAGTCTGTTTCTATCCGCTGTGTATATTGTGTCCTCTGCATTCCTGCACTAAACGTGGGCCAAACCGGCTCGTCCGTGTATCCATCTCCAGCGAGCAGCCACCATAATCCACCCAGCATCATATAATCACGCTACTCTACAACAACCTCATTACACATGGCCTAATATCAGCCGCAGATTTTAGCAGATGCAATAACAAATACTTCAAATCCATAATCCCAAGAGTAGACAAAAATCCCATTGGTAAGCATCTTAAACTAGTTTTTGTGTTTGTTTGTTTTTGTCTTATGCAGATAGCGAGAGGCATCCTGGGAATAAGGCCTGGTGTTGTTTTATGCTTGAGTGTGAAATTCTGAGAATTTCAAGGCCTCGTTTGCGGTTGTCTTCTGTTTTGAGAGACCTCTCATATTTCATTTTTGTTTTGTAAACTCCTTCGACACCAAAGCTGATGATCTTCTTGTCATTTCTGTATGTGATGGAGAATCATCTGTGGATGTCTGTGAATGTCGGCAATGAATTTAACGTGGTAAACGAGGAGAATATTGTCTTATTATATTATAATCACAAATAGCTTTGTCTACAATCCAACGGGCGCTCCCAAATCGCCACCTATTTTCGAGCCACAAATGCCATTTCCCCCATTCCATTATACAATATGCATCCCGCAATGGAGACCTAATTAAAGTGCGCTGGAAGGGCATAATTCTAGGCAATGCCTGCTGGGGCTTGTGAATCATGTCGGCTGCATGTGACCAAGACGCAGGCTCTTTCACAGCCCTGATCACATGACTCTTCCACTCTCTTTTTTTAGTGGCAAGCGAGCGAATGCGAGTATATCACACGCTGGTGTGAATTCCCACTGAGCCTCTGAATGTCCTTTAATCTGCAGGCTAGGTTATGCTAATAAACTCCCTCTGCAACCCATGGTTAAATTCCCCCGACTCATCCCGGCAGGACAGAGGGTCCCGTTCGCACTCATTTTAGACTAACCACCTGTGAATCCCTCTAAACAGCTGGTCTGTGCATTTCTGATCGCTGTTTGCACAAGCAGGGGGTGCAAATGCAAAGGTTGCGATTAATTTCTGACAGGGATCTGGAGACCTCCAAACCCACTGTTGAAGATACAGTCACAGGCCAACCAGAGAAGAGTCTCGAGCTTCCAAGCTCAGTCTCTAGCAGTGATTAAGTGCAGGCTCCATGTTCAAGGAGAAAACCGCAATTTGTGTATTTTCTCCTTTTTAAAAAAAAAATCTCTTAATCCAGCATCTACTCAAATCCCTGGCGTAATCCTCAGCAATCCCAGAGGGTTTGAGAATACTTTGTGTTTTGCTAGAGTGTCTTTATTAACTCTTTGTCTGCCCAGTCCACTGATACTAGAGCTTTTAATACGAGTGGTATATGATTTGTTTGTTTGCAGATCGTCCAATGCATATTTCATACAAACCTATAAAGCAGCTTTCTCAGTCTGGCAAATTATAATCTGATTGAAGTTAGTGATGCACAGTATATGCATAATACAATGTATCATTGGTTATTATCTAAATTTAAGAGTTTTGGTCCATACTGGATATTTAATTGAGCTAATTTCCTCTGTTTTTACATTTCGATTTCCTTTGCTGTCATCTACCACTCAATACCAAGTTAATTTCAACACTGATAAATAATAATAATAAAGTTTGGGGTCAGCAAGATTTTTTTAAATAATACTTTTATTCAGCAAGGATGCATTAAATTGATCAAAAGTGACAGTAAAGACATTTGTAATGTTATGTTACAAAAGATTTCTATTCCAAGTCAAAGTTGTTCTTTTGAACTTTCTATTCATTTATGGATTTGAAAATTCAGCTTTGCAATCACAGGAATAAATTACATTTTAGAATATATTCAAATAGTAAACAGTTACTTTAAACAGTAATAATATTTTACAATATTACAGTTTTTACTGTATTTTTGATCAAATAAATGCAGCCTTGTTGAGCATAAGACTTCTTTCAAAAACCAACAAACAAAAAAAATTATAAAAATAACGACCCCAAATTTTAAACTAATTGCAGAATGAATATCCATTTTTTATGCTGTACATCAGCGGTTCCCAAAGTAGGGGTCGGGACCCCCCAGGGGGTCACGAAACCATGAGGAGGGGTCGCAAGATGATTTCCAGAAATCAAATAATTTTTTTAAAGATTAGAAATAGCATATTTTACCCATAAATAAAAAATTATAAGTTGAATTAAAAACAAGTTTTGTACTCCAGCATGTTGCCCACCCAACTAATTAGGTAAAATTAATGTTGAAATCTAAGTAATGAGTAAATTACTATAAAATAATCTTGTTGTTAGACTGTTGTGTTCCTTTGTGTTGTCATTATGCTATAAGTGCATGTGCGAAACGTTTGTATACTTTAACCACCGACCTCAGAGGAAAGTAGGGGTCCCGAGGTACTGGTACTGTTATTTTGGGGGTCGTGGGCTGAAAAGTTTGGGAACCCCTGCTGTACATTACAATATTGTGATGCCTAAATTCACAATTTAAAGCGACTGATTTTAGAGTTTAATTTTAATTAATTTAGACACCTTATCCTTTCTAAGTGGGCGATTCTTACAGAAAATGTGGACCAGACCTTTTGCCATTTAGTTGAAGGTCTGGCTGCGAGTATAACGTGGTTGGTAGCTTGGTCTTGTATTGGTCTTTTGATTTGAGTGTGATTCGGTGGACAGGTGAAACATCTGATTATGAATCAGCCTCCCACATGGTCTGCGCTTCTTTGCTTTAAGCTGTGGAAAAAGAATCGCTTAATGTCAAGTGTCTGGTGTACGGGGACGGACCAGTCACTGAAGCACAGCTCTCAGTTCGACTTTTTCACTTTGGGGTGCCCTTTTAGAAACTTCAGAGAAGAGAAATGGGGTATCCATTTAAGGTCAGATTCACAACCTGAAAAGGTTGAATAGCTGAATGAAAAGAATACTAATGAAAAGAGGTAATTGTCTCATTCTGACTTTGCTTGTTCCCTCTTCTTCTCCGTAGTTGAGAGTGGATGGATGGGGCCATGGTCAATTACAATTTTAAGCTAGATCTTTAGTTTTGTTCACCAGTTAGTCTATTAGACTACTGGGCAAAGAGTCTAAATTGAGATCTGGCTCTGGTCCCTCCATCAGTGAAAGTCTATGGGACCTTTTTTTTTTTTTTTTTGCAAGATTTATCGTCCATTAAATAAAAATATTTTGTTTAATTGCTTTGAACAATTACATTTTTAGTTTCAGTACATTTTTATAGTTTTCTCCATGGTTTAATTTTAGTTTTAATTTTTTGTGTATTTCTGTAATTTTCTGTATTTTTGGTTTTCTGTTTTTTTATTATTATTTATTTTATTATAATAAATATAATAAGTGCTTTATTTGTATTTCAAGTAAAGTTTTTTGAAATTTTAGTACTTCAACTTGTGTTTTTTTATTTTATTTTTTTTAATTAACAACACTGCTTACTAGGGCTGTGCAAAAAATCGAATGCGATTTTCATGCGCATCTCGTCAGTAAAGCGGTTCTGTGATTAGTAGTAAATCTCCAGCACGTGCTTTCAGATGGAGCGGCATTTACTACACAGAGCCGTAGTTCACTGACAAGCTACACAAAATCGCAGGCCGATCATTCATTGCCAATTTTGAACGCGATTTTGAAAGCCCCCTGGCTTTACTGACGAGATGCGCATGAAAATCGCATTCGATTTTTTGCACAGCCCTACTGCTTACATTACATTATCCCTGGGAATCAAACCCAAGACCTTGATGTTCAGCATTATGCTGTACTGTTTAAGCTTCAGAAACATCAAGGTAATAAAATGTGGTAGCTTGGAGAATATGCTATCGTTTTGTCCATCGAGTTGTGGAAATTTCATGCAGTATAAGCGCTTCATACCGCCCAGGCCTTGTAATAGCACAAACACCACCAAGAACATTATGCACATGCTGATCCGCCTGTACACTGATGCCTTTGAGTGAGTGCAAGAGCCTCCCAGATGATCTTGAGCTCGCTGAAAAGATCCAATTGAGACACACCACTGAGTAATGGTTACTGAAAGGCTGCCAAAGCACTGGCTCTAAGAGTCGAGCTTTGCTTCTGTAATCCACCCTTGAGCCAATAGGAGGGGGCAAATAAATGACCGTAATTATCCTGAAAGCTGTTATTTGCATATCTTTGCATCCTTTTTCTCTGACATTAGTTTTCAATCACTTTGCCATTTAAGTTTCTATTTAAGTTGATTTAGTGTAAGTGTTGGATACAGCCTCCATGACATTAAGGGAGCGCTGTTCATAAAAGACATCGCAGAGTGTGTAAGTCTTGCTGCTAATCTACCTCAGCCCGCTGTTAATGCTCTTCAACACCGAGGCGACGTGGAAGGATTGTGCCAGCCTGCCACTGTGCCCGCAGTCGGCTGCCTGACTGTGTCAGATCGGCCTGCGAAACATTTTAGGGCAGTTTATGGAGGTATTAAAATACTTCCCCTCCAAACCAGCATAGTTAGTGCAATTAAAGTCTATGGCTGCCTCAAAGTTCTCTAATCATTCTTTTCCCCCTAGTGTGCTCTCTCTCTCTCTTCTCTTACATTCTAATCCTGTCTCTGCCTATATCGCTCATCCATTTTCTCTCTCTCACTCTGTAATGGGAAGGATTTAGTCATCTGATGAATAGCATTGCACTGGCTAACTGATCCCATAGGGTCTGAAGGGATGCTGATTCTGGCCAAGAGAAAAGGCCACAGCCCTAGAGATCATCTGATGATGGCGGTCACACACTCCTCCAGCTGCACCACTTCAGGGCTCTTCTGCTCAAGAGAGAGAGGCTACTTCTCTTTTACAGGTCCTCTGTTTTGCCCTTTGGGCTTCGATGTCATCAAGTAATGTGAAACCCTCATTGCACACTTTTTGCCACTTTGCTAAAAGCAATTAGGTTTACGTCTGTGGAATTTAAACAATTTTATCTCATGGTGCAGGGTTTTTCATTTAATGCATGTTCATATGATGATCCCATGCAAGTGGGGTTGTAACAAAACAGCATTTTTTTTTTCTAGAATATTACAGTCATTTTCAGTTGTTTCAATTCAAATTAATCTATCCAGAGTTTTTATGGCACATATAGATAGATAATGAACAAAATGCATTTTGCAATTGCATTTGTCTTTTTAATGCAAAAAATGCAAATCTACATTTAATTTTGTGAATAATTGTATATATTTTAGGAAGTGGGTTTATAATAGTTTTTGTTTGTTTGTTTGTTTTTTTTACAAAATAGCATTTTTCTACAATATTACAAAAGTTTTGTAGCATATAAAGTAGGTCTACACAGCTAATAAATCGTTCTTTAATCTTCTCTTAAAATGCAAAATGCATTTTAACAGTAAGAAATACAAATGCAGATCTACATGTTATTGTATGAATAATTTTTTATATTTTAGGAAATGTGTTATTAACATTTGTTTTTTACAAAACAGCATTGTTTTCTAGAGTATAAAGACATTTTTAATTCAAATGTATTTAATTTATTCACATTTATTTTAAAGCATATAAATTAGACCAATAGAACTAGTGAGCAATATGATTACAAAGTCCTATTTCCGCTACTGTTCTGTATTATCATTTCCCCAGTAGGAATGACCCGATGGTACTAAACCATTAACATATTTTTTTATATGCCATCCAATCATACCATGGTACTGCCATGGCGCATGTCCACCTTGCTGCTTTTTAGTACTTTGTTTGCAAGGACAAATCCCTCACACCAGCAGGGAAGTGCATTGTAGGATTGCATCTGTAGTCACAGTGTCAGACTCATCCATAAACCCTAGTGTTATTTTTTTCCCTTTCTCCCTCAAGCACAGTGATGTACAATGCAACCACATTCAGCACATAGCCCTGACCACAGCCACATACTGTAAAGGAAATCAATACTTCATAACAGCTCCCAGGCAGGCAGGGAATCCTGTATCTGTGTCTACAACTTGTAGGGAGAGACAGAGAAGTTCAGGTGTAACAGGATCAATGGTAGGAACCATCACACACACACATACATACAGATAAGTCTCCTGATATGATGCTGGCCTGACGCTGGCCAGTGTTAGGGTGGAAGTAGACTGGCAGCATGTGGAAGAGCTGTCAGAAGAGCTCAGGAAAAGCCTGATATGAGGGCCAAAGGGGTCGGCTCAGCCCCAATCTGTGTACCCATTTTCTGCTCCAAATTCCTTCACGAGTCTAGTCCGGCACCACCTTTGAAATTGCGAGCTTCTCTCTCTCTCCTCTCTCTCCCACCTCTCCTCATCCTCCTCTCTCTCTCTCTCTCTTGCTCTCTCTCACTTACTGTGAGAAGTAAATGTGTTTTTTCTCTCATACCCTGGCAGTCCCTCTGACTGTGTCATGTGAAGAGTTGTTCTAATCTCTTCTTCCAAATTTTGTGAAGCCTTTCCCTCCTTTTATGAGATTCTTTTCTAATTTTAATAGGCACATGGGCAGATTGAGACTTTGAAGTGGGGTTCTCCACTCCATATCCCATCATTGTTTCAAATTAAGGGCTTAAAGATAGCGCAGTTCCCTACATCTCAGCGTTTTTGCACACCCTCTCCTCTTTTTACTGCACAGTCAAATTGAAGACCTCTGTGTAAACAGTTCTTAAGATAAGTATGTCTGAAGAGTGTAATGGTGGGACTACGGATAACCACATATTAATATTATGCCGATAATTATTTTTATTTTATAGCCAATTACTATAACAATAACTATATAACTATAAATGCACTTAAATAAAATTCATGCATTAAAAAGATATTTAATTAATTAAACACTTAAAGTAAATAAAATCACTTGTTTTATATGTTATAAGTGCAGTTGCAATAATACTCACAAATATGCATTCGAAAAGCTGGTTGACCAATAAAGTATTGCTAGTTAAGATGCCATGTGGGGATACTAGCATGCAAAACAACATTTGCATATGCATATAACTGTTCGTGGTCTCAGGCCAAAGGTGTTAGAGATCAGGATTAGTTGTGGTGTATATTTGAAAGATGGGTGCGCGTGGGCAAGTGGTGGGCAGGTTCATATAGGAGCCTCCAGCTACCTTCTATGTTTACACAGCTCTGGCTGGGCAGAACAGACATGTAAAGAGTGAGGAAGAATGAACAGTACTTGGGTACCAGGTTGGGCTTTTTTGTTGAGTGTGTAAATTACAGGGTATTGGTCTGGTACTGGTCATCCTGGTCAATTACAAAATAAACTTTTGCGTTGCGTCCACTTCCAGTGCATGACACCCATTCACAAAGTATGCATGCTTGGATATAATTACACATTACAATTAAAAGTGTTTTTTTTTGTTTTTGTTTTTTAAGAAATTAATACTTTTTTCAGCAAGGATGCACTCATTTGATCAAAAGTAACAGTAACAACATAATGTTACAAAAGATTTATCTTTCTTTAAAAAAAAAAATGCTATTCTTTTGATCTTTACATTTATCAAAAAATCCTTTAAAAAAATATTAAGCAGCACAGCTGTTGTCCACATAATAATTAAATGTTTCTTGAGCAGCAAATCCGCATATTAGAATGATTTCTAAAGACTAGAGGAATGATGCTTTCACAGGAATAAATTACATTTGAAAATACATTAAAATAGAAAATAATTATTTTAAACTGGAATATTTCACAATTTTACAGTTTTACTTTATTTTTGATCAAACAAATGCTGCCTTGATGAGCATACGATGCTTCTTTAACTTTTTCTTAACCAGGTACATCACTTATTCTTGCTTACAAGGACGGCCTGCCAATAGGTAGTTGGAATACAGAGAATTACACTGCTGAGACCTGAAAAAGATAAATTAAGCAATTGCCAGACTGAGCTTGGATTAAATGCTGAACTGGGGTGTCAGATGTGGATAATATTGTTATTTGGTTTCCAATCTGAGGGCACATTAATGCGTGGACAACAGCCATGGGTTAATATCAGAACTGAATATCAGCCGATGGAATTGCGCTGTGATGGATGGATATAATTGAGATCTGTTAGGGGAGATTGAGAAGAGAGGTAATTGGTACTTATTCAGGGTGTATTTGCAGATTTATTGAGCTCTGAAGTAAAAAAGACTAACGAAAAGAAAAATCGCTTTTTTTCAGTCAAACAACAGACCTCAGAACTCTCAATCGGATTGAAAGGTGTGTGAATATTCAAACAGCTTGTTTTCTTTTGCAGTTGCAGCAGAGCAGAGTCATGAACAGAAGGGAAGTTTTTTGAGCGTCTGCTGGCGTTGAATGCAGTTGCAGTGGTCTGCTGCCCATAAAAGGGCACCCCAATGCTGAACAGGACTGTTGCATCAATATTCTAGCCATTGATTTTCTCATATCGACATCCGCTCTGCGTCACACTCAGATAAATGATGTAGAGCGCATGCTGCCAATGTTGGTCTAAATTGGTTCCCTCCTCGCACATCTAGTCTATAATTGTCATTAAATATTTTTAGATATATACCTACAGTGACTTGTAGCGGAGGAGCAGAGAAATTTGGATGTGCCTTCTGCTCTCTTTTTCAAGACTGCAACAGCTTCTAATTATAATTTGTCTTTCAGTTTGCTTCCTTTTTACTGTTTGTTTGCTTGTTTTGTATCAATGCACAGTTTTATAAAGTAGCTCTTAATGGGGAATAATTAGGAAATAGTTTGTTTGTATGATTTGTATAAAAACATACTGTATGTAATCAACACAATGACTCCCGTTGTTGTGTAATTAGATTTTACAAGGTGCTATAGTTTCCCACATGCTGGTTTTCTCCAGATTAGTAACTATTAAAATAAAGGACCGGACTTGTGTTATCAGCTGCCATATATTTTATTCCATTGCTAACTATGTAATTTAATGCAGTTTGATCATTGTATTCAGACAAAAGTGCTCTTTCATTGTGGGTCAGCATGCTAATACGTTACCAAAAAATCAAATTGAGACCTGCTGAGTTGTGCCGTTGGCCAGAGCCTTTGAAATTGGGATGGCAGGGATGGAATGCTATGCCAATTAATGCTCTGCTGCTTCTCAGGTTTTCTGTTACAGATGGTGTATTGATACTATGTATGTGTGTGTGCGACTGGGCCGTACTGGCAAAGAGGCCATCCGTCAAGTTCCATGTGTGTATAACCTGATCGAGCCAAACTCCACATCTGCAAAGTTTAGGTGTGTTAGCATGGCACCGGGATGTGTTGTAAAAGCAAAGCAGGGGGAGACTGACCCTAGACGGGCCATGCCACTCAACTTCTGGGAGTCTGTTTGATGTTCTTATTCCTCCACATGGGCCACAGACAACTGCCTGGACGTTTGAGTTCACTGTTGGTTGATGCCTTCCAAATAACAGGCCTGGAAAACCGCCTTTTGCGCTGACCTTGCTGCTGTCATTATGTCCAAATCTGGTTTGTTCCATGCATGTACCTTACTATTAGCAATCAGCGAAGAGATTAGCCCAAAATATACCCCATTCCAGTGTGCCGCTGGTGGTGCATGTTGTGGCTGAGAGAACCAAAGGAACTGAGCCAGGGTGGGGCTGTTTTCGGTCCTGGTTCGTGGAAGGGTATTTCTGAGCATGGTGGGTTTCAGCATATTTACACAAGCGGAATGACCGAGCAATCGTTCTTCCTACACAGACCTGCTTTTTACACGTACGCCCCGCGGTCCTGTCACCCACACAAAGCTGTAGTTCTCCCACGCTTCCTGACTGAAAGGGGCGGTTATGTAAAGGTATTGGGGCCCGAGTCCCAGACCACTTCGTATGCGAGGAGGCCACATGTCGAGCAGTCTGTCTCACAAGCAGCACCTTGAACATTCATTAAGAAATCCTTAGCCGAGAGTGGCCGCATCCATTGTGGATTCTCTCTAATTGCTGCACTGCCTCATTTGTATGCCTCTTTAAACACTCTGCCTACAAGGATTTACCCCCCTCATTAACGATGGTTTCCTGTCGACGGAAGGTGGTAGTTTGTTTGTTTTGATGTAACGGCTTTAACTCAAGAAGATGCGTGGAACATGACGTTGTTCTCTGATACAGATATGGGGCTGGATTCATACAAATCTTCTTAAGAAAGAGGTCAATTCATTTCTTAAGAGAAATTCTTGAAAAGTTTACAAATATGTTCTTAAAAGCATACAGGTTTGCAATGACAAGATTTTTGAGTGAACTATCCCTTTAATAAATTCTTTTTTTTCGACCAGTGTTGAAGTACATTTTATTTCTCAGAATGCATTGCTTGTGTTGAATGTCTTTGAATTACAGTTCAGTAAACCTCCTCCTGTTATTCCAGTTCAACTTCCTGTGAGATTTGTCCAATTCTATTCAAATTCCAGCTCATGAACTGAAAGGGAGCCATTTCTTCAGTACAGAATTTTGCCCAACCCTGCTACAGAAGAACAGAATGTGCAAGACTGATGAGATGTGGGGCTGGAAACGTAAATGGGCCAGCTTTCACTAGTTGAGCTGCGTGACTCCGTATCCCTCAGACTTAGGAAAGCATTTTCTGAGACAGTGCCAGAAATCCCTACCATAATGGATTACTGTTGACCACTTGATACAAAAGCTGAGGCCTTAAACCTTAAAGCAGTGGGATAAGCCTGACTTAATGTTTTCTCATTTGCACTGGTGAGAGCTGTGGGCCTTGTGCTTCAGAGGGAAGAGGATGATGCCAATCAGGCCGCGTGCCAACAGGTGCTCAGCGAGCTTGGGGCTGTGTTCAATAGGAAAAACACCACAAAGCACCTCAAGTGGAGGCTTAAGGGGAATCTCAACGCTCTTCACAGAGAATTCAAAACTGATGATTCTGAGCTTAGTCCACCAAATGTGAAAGGCAGCTTAGTGCACAAATCACAGACCAGATAGAGGTTCAAATGTAAATCTTCATGCTTGAGACACCGTTGTTAATGCCCAAACAATTAGAGCTCATGCCCTCATATTAGTTATGTTAATCTGTTAATGGTGAAGTCTGTAAAAATGTATCACAGCTAAAAGCAGATACAAAGCTTTTAAATAGAATTGCTGTATTTTTTCATAAACTAAACATATTATTGTCTGTAATAAAGCACCAAACATAATTTCTCTATCTCAAAATCAGCCTTTTCTGTAGCTATCATCCTAAAATAAGGTTAATTTTTTTCAGTTTGTGGAGTTAATAAAGCAACCATAGCAAGGAAGTAGGTCAGGGTGCTTTGCAGTGACTATTCGGTATAGTGAGGTAGATTTGCGCTACATCTGTGTACAAATGATCAGTTCTGCAAACTGCATGTTGTGGCAGGCCATGATCAAGGACTGATGATCGTCTCTATCTTTACGTGCTGGAAAAGAAAGCTGTATGTGCTTTCAAGTTCAGAAGCTTGATAAACACTGAAGTTGTTGTGCAGAGGTGTCATCGTTTGAAGTCCCGTGATCATGTTCCGTAGCTAGTTATTTAAAAGACGGTTTGAACTAGTTACATTCCCCATCCATCATGAATGTTTGTCAGGAGTATAAATGGGTTTATCTTAGTGTTTTTGGGTGTATAGTGGAAAGTAACTAAGTGACTTTAAATTACAGACCATACAGAGAGTGGAAATACGATGGAAGCTTAACTAAGTGCTTGTTCTTGGTTATTGTGAATGTTTGATTGTGCATGTTTTTCCAAATAGCAACGTTTTGTTTTCAATCTTTGATCCATCCGTAATAACTTACTCTCCCTTTGAAATGTGGGTAGTTGGATAATGTTAACCGATGAGCAAATATAGAGATGGGAACTATTTTACCAAACTCCCATTTGGTCTGGCTTTATTCTATTATGTAATGGCCACTTTTCATAATTCAGACAATTGCAATGAATTGTTGTACTTCCAAATTTTCCGCCACAGTTTCACTCTAATATTTCAGATTATGGAAGAAAATGTGTTTCAAAAACATGTGCAGGCTAAAAAACCTACATGTTTGCAAGTCTTAAATTGACCAGGAACCACAGAAGAAGAAACTCTCTTCCTCTCACCATTTTTGTTTCTGTTTGTCATCTTTGCTGTCTTAATTTTTCTTCTCCTCTTGCCTTTTCTCTCCTCTAATGTAATATCCTTGTTCTGGCTTTGCTGTGGTCTCTCTGACTCATGTTGGCCATGTAGAAGGTGTTGTAGCGCTGACAGTCCGCTGAGTGTCTCATGCAGACCTGCTCTTCTCCGCTTGGGGTGCTGAGCTGGGCTTATTTGTCATCTCTAGTGGAAGCACTTTTCACTATTTTTCCCAGTAGCCCACTCAGAGCTGTGAGCAAGAATGGCTACAGGACCAGACAAGAACATTGCTCAGAGTAAAACCATGTAACAGAGAGAAACACCAGGGCGATGTCTCTAGGTATGCAAATACTTTAGATCATGTTTTCTTAAGTGTGGTTGCGTGCAGGCTTGCTGGACTGCATGTCTGGCTTGACAAATAATGAACGACTTCCTCTGTGGTTTCTGCTGTTTGAAAGAAAGGCTAGGTTAACCATCAAGTTCTTTTTTTATGTCTGTCTTTGGTGTCTGCCTCTGTTAGTAACAACTATTGAAGGTTGTTGTGAGTGAGGAGTTGCCCACCTCACTGGAGAGGTGATGAAAGCCCAGAGGCAATTTTCACTCAATCTATCTAATATCCGGATCAATTTTAATTCAGTTCGGTTTAGCTTGCCCTCCACCTCCAGCAAGAAACCACAAGATGTTAGCAGCAAGATATAAACACCTTGAGAGTATTGTAGAAATTTTGGATGATATCATTGACCAACATCTAGTGTTTGGCTTTGCTTGGCCAATAGCATACTACTTTTTATAGTTTCGGTAGTACATAGTTTGAATACTTTTGCAGATTTTCTGAATGCGTAATGACTGATGTTGGGCAAAATTCAGAACAGAGTAATTAGCTTCCTTTCATGAGTATGAATTTGAACTATATTGGTCACACCCCACAGGAAGCGGAATTGCAGTTTGAAGTAAAATTTAAGGATTTTATCAAATTACATAAAAAATTATAATAAATTCCATTTATTAAAAATTGTTTATGAAATGACGTTCTAGAAAAAAAGTGTTGTTCCAATATGATCCATACATTTCTTAAATATAAACATACAAATATATATACAGTATTTAAATTAAATTTAAATTTAGAGTATATTTGTATAAGAGTAAACATTTGACAATTCACTCCAATTGATATTTTTTTTTTTAAAGGGGTCATGTGATGTTGCTAAAAATAACATTATTTTTGTGTATTTGGTGTAATGAATGTGTTTATGCAGTTTAAGGTAAAAAAACATTATTTTCCACATACTTTACATTATTGTTTCTCCTCTATGTCCCGCCTTTCTGAAACGTGTTGATTTTACAAAGCTCATCGTTCTGAAAAGCGAGGTGTGCTCTAATTGGCCAGCTATTCAGTGCATTGTGATTGGCCGAATACCTCAAGCGTGTGACGGAAATGTTACTCCCCTTACCATATTGTGATGCCCTGTCCGACCAGAGCGATGAGACATAAACATTAAAACCCATTATAAACGAGGCATTTGTTGCATCCAGTGGGGACATAATTACGGATTATAATGACTTATACTGTCTTAAGCGTTGCATCGCGCCGCGTAAACATAAAACCATGTCTGCATGTGTGATCGGAGAAATGACAAACAAGCGCTACTTTACACTGCTCAAAACTCGCGTTTGAATCGTCAGTGGCAAATTCTTTAAATATAAAAAACTTACTTACATTCTGTGAGTCAGAACAGCCGGCATTGTAGTCTACTCTCCCAGGATCAGTAAACAGTCTGTTGCACACATCTGGATATTTGGGTTAAACTGTTCTGGAACAGTGTTGTAAATACAACTTAACCACTGATTTCTAGTCATGTCCACTTTTGGAAGGCCAAACAAAGTAGTTTCGCTTTCACAACGAAACACAGCATCACACATGGTGGCCTTGAGTGAGCGGAGGCTGGCTTGAGTGAGCGGAGGCCGGCTTGAGTGAGCAGAGGCAGGCGGGCTTGAGAACAGCACGGCCGGCGAATTCGACGAAGGAGCGTCCAGCGGGCTTGCAGCAACCACATGTGACGAACCCGGCTGGACTCCGCTTCGTCCATGGTGAAAGCCGATCCACAGCACAAAGTTGATGTATTTCCTCAGCAACCAGCACGGATCAGCTCTAGGCATGACGAAGCGGATATCGTCCTCTTTTGGAAGACCAAACAAAGTATTTTTCGCTTTCACAACGAAACACACAGCGTCTTCACGTCATGGCGGCGGCAACAACAATACTACCGCGAGAATAAAAGTTACACCTGTCTTTCTTTGCGTGACATTTGGGCGGCGTTATGCAAATCTAACCACATCGTGACGTAGACATGTGGGGAAGTGTTAGAACGAGCCGTTTTAGGTAAGCGTGGTTGACTCTTAACTTTGATAAAGATTATCTTTTTGGTTTTGAGACTTTAGTCTTTGCAAGTTTTTCAGATCTTCTTTATGCACCAAGAGTTATTCCTTTAACACTCCAAAGAGAAAGGAAAAATTGAAATCGCTTTAGGGCCTGTACAACTTTTACAATAAAATATACTGTATAAACTTTAACACCTTTTTAAACTGTAGACCAGGCCTTTTTCCCACAACTTTCTCATGACAAACCTTTTTAATACTGTGAAAATTACTGACATTTTCTTCCTTTTCAATATTGTCAGAATTTTTTATAATTTTTTTTTTTATTTCATTAATTTTCCTCTATAAATTCAAATTGCAATTCTGCATCCTATTTTCTGCCTAATTCAAATGAATACATTTTTTTTTAATTTAATTACAGTTTTTCCTATTCAGTAGTGAATGGCATATTACCTTCGTCATGACCTTATGTATCTCACAACGCGATGTGCCTGATTTGACCCTCTATTTCCATGTGAGTAGTATCAGCCCTAATTCACTTTCATGGCTTATTTGAAAGGACTAGTAAGAGTACTACTGTTTGAAATGTTTGTTGTGGCATGTACTATGTAGGGATGCATCGATTAACTGGTTTCACGATTAACCGCACTTTAAAACGTCACGGTTAATTAATCGTAAATGTTCCGCTAAACCAAGTGTTTCTGTTACACGGAACGGAACTGTTGCAGCTTACGCAAAACTAAAAAAGTTACACTAGCGGTGCACCAGCTTAAAATGAGGTGCTTATCAAAGGCACGGAGGCTAATACATGCATTAGATTAACTGTGACAGAGGGACCAAACAGCGAAGCTTTATTTCCACCAGAGAAATGCCTGTCGATAGTGTGGGACCATTTTGGGTACACCAAGAATGACCAGGGTGTCATTTAAATATTGCTGTAAAAAACTGCTGCTAAAGAGCGAATACATAAGGGATAATGCACGGCTAGCTGTACATTGAACGATTTTAATGCACGACGTGAAGGCAAGAACCACCTGACGCGAAGCTACAGCTCGTTAACTCAGCATTCTGCCCGCTTCAGATCAGACAGATTGAATAGTGTGGTAAGATCACATTTATTTGAGTTAATTAATTATAACATTTAGCTACTTGAATTAATTATTCGAGAGAGAGAGATGTGACAGTTGCCTGTGTGAATTAGCCTACCTGCATCTGTGCGTCTCTCCAGTAGGCTATTTAATCTATTTTATTAATGAAAGTCACGGGGCAGGATTCTCAAGACGTTTGTGTCCTCCTGAATGTTTGTACACGTGCGCAACGCGATCTCCGATCTCGCAAACCAAAATAATAGACATGATTTTCTCAGGCCACATGTAAAATCATATGAATTATTATAAAGATTATTAAAATGAATACGTATGGATGACGTTGATGATAATATTTCAGTTTATTTCCATCATCAGTAACAGTTTCCCCTGTGGGACAAATAAAGTTAATATTAGTCGTATATTATTAATAGGCTACTTCATTAACTTTGTTATTTACTATCCCTGTTGTAGTATTATTCATAAGTAGGGCCTCTGTTACAGACAAAATTGAACGATGTGAAGCTCTGCATTACCCTTCGTCAACACTAAGGTCTCCTATGACCATGTGAGATCGTAAAACTGAACCATGTCAGCCCAGTGCGCCAATTGTCCTCAAATAAGTTCTGTCCCATTTTGGCTTTCTCTCAAGGACTCAAGACAGCATGCTAAGCTAAGAACCCTAACTCCCGGAGGTCAACTACTTTGTTTTAAAACGGGCGTTCATGGGACCAATGCAATGATACCCATGACCATTTACATAAATTAATAAGCCGTCACAAAAGAGACAATTTTATATCTCCCGTCCAATGAGAAGACTAGCAGTCTAGACCAGACCCTTTTTACAACCATCTTGACCTCAGGGTTTTCTCTGTGCTCCCCGTTCTCTACATTCCAGGAAAACGCACTGGATGATTTCAAAATACACTCTTTATCGATAAAAGGCACCAATTCACAATAATATGTTGAATGCGTTATATATTCTTGAGGTGTTAAATGTAACCTGCAACTTTAAAATCAATGTGTTATAACCCTTTTAGCAGATAAATCGTATTGATCTCTAAGTTTAGTGTTGATGCAGCGTGTGATACGTGCAGACCAGGGTATGGTGAATGTGGTAAGTATTTCACTCTCGCATTAAGATACTTTATAGAAGTATTAACAAAATCTGGCAAGGATGTATCCCACGTGATACCGGAAAGCATGTAATTTATGCACAAAAAAGGGAAACGTTCGGGGAGTGGCCCCGCCCTGCAACTGATCTCTGATTGGAACAATCGCTTCAGGGATGGACCAACTCGACTTGCTTAAAACCAGATGGCTCTTTCACTCTTAGCTCGCTTCTTTTCGCCGTGTTAATAGCACTCCAACTTGTGCTCACAAGCTCACCATCAAAGTGATCGGTCATCCAGAACTCAACCACTCCGTTGAAGCTTCGTAACTCTGCAGAACTCAAAGTCTTGCAAAATCAGACTCTCTCAGAAGAACTTCAAGGCTCCTCCGCAACCCGGCAACCCACCAATCCAACGAGGGCTCTCCCAAAAAGACGTCATCCAAACGACATCTCAGCAACCAATCAAAAGCTTGGGATTCCCTCAAGCAGCCAACAAGCTCAATTCAGCTGTCAGCAAAACGCAAGTAACAGGCAAAATCTTTTCATCTCTTGCTGAACTGGTGAATTGATCTTAAAGTAGAAAACGTAAGACAAATCTCTGCTTTGTGATTCTCTCAGGTTGCAATTTAAAGAAAATCACTCGTGGAAACAGTTTTAGAACTTTGAATAAGAACTTCATGCAAACTCCATTGACTACTTTTCCTGACCTTGTGTGTGTATATGTGTGTGTGTGTGTGGTTTAGCTTAGTTTAATCTAGAATAGCCAATAAATTCTTGTTTCATTTATAAAGAAGTATTGTCTTGTGTCGTGAAATTTTTTAAGTTAAAACTCTGCCCAGATCTTAGTTACCTAGCTCGTAGCTTATAACTTCTCAAAAGCATGTATTAACCTGTGGTCAGGGAAAATACAAATATTCAAATTGTTAATATACACGGACGTTAACGTCTCGCTGGACGAACAGTTGATAAAGTGTAAAATATCAAATTTGGAATCAGTTCTAATCAGGTTGAATTAGGCTCTTCAGATCCTAATCCTCTCAAAAATTGAATTAATAATAATAATTAATTCCCTTACAAAATAAAATAAAAAATAGTTAATTTCCTTACAATAAGTAAAAACCAACAAGATTTTTTTTTTCACCATGTTTCCAAATTCTCTACCCCAGGTCCAAAAGAAATGTAAAGAATGTACAAACTGAAAACATTAAATACTTTTGTGATCTATTTCCATTTGTTATTTTCAAAAGAGAAATACTGTCATGGATGTTTACAGAGCAGAGGTCACCTTTTTTTAATTCCAATTGGATAGATGGACTTTTGTTTGTCTTTATTATTATTATTTTGTGCTGTATTATTGGTTACGGTGTTATTTCTGTTTCAAAAGTAAGCAATAAATAACACTTTATTTTCTAAAGAGTGTCGATGTGATTTTATAAATTAGTAATGTTGTGAAATGAATAAATGCATAATAATCGTATAACCGTGATTATTCCACTATAATCGTGCCAACAAAATCTAAAATCGTTGCATCCCTAGTACTATGCTACTGTTCAGAACAAAGCCCTAGTGTTCTTTTGTACTTGTCCAGAGTTTGACCTTTACAAGCAGGTCAGCTGTGACTGTGTTTATTAAGATTCAGACACACACTCTGTGAATGAGGATTCGATGTGGATCGCTGGCATCGGTTCAGTTTGATTGAGTAGCTTGTAGACAGTCACAGTGATTGATGGCGCTGCTCTCTGTGGTGTAGGAAAGGTCAGAGTTGGGTTTCAGTGCCTGTCCCGCATACTATAACCAGCTCGCAAGCTCACCTTCTGTGTCTAGTCTGCACATGTGTCCCTCTCCCCACCCCCAGCTCTCTGTGACTCATTCAGCACTGACCCTGCACAGCCACCTAGGCTGAGAGGGCAGCCTCTAAGAAGGTGACCCCTGCAACCCTGGGGCACAGGGTGAGGTAAACTTTGCCGACCTTCTGCTGGGGGAAGCAAACTGTGAGGTGTTACATATTGTCAAAATAGCATGAACAGTGACTGGAAGTGACTTTTGGATTTGCGGCCTGCATTTCCTAGTACAAAAGCCTTATCAGCAAAGCATGCGTATTGCATTATCAAATTTGTTATACATTTTTTGGTAAAGCAAACTGTGAGGTGTTAGATTTAGTCAGAGACTGTGAGATTATTCATGGAAAGTGACATTTTAGTTCCTGGCCCATTGACTTGTGTCATAGTCACAGAGTTTATTTGCATGAACACTCTTTTCATGTCTACATCCATATGTGCACCAGCTCACACATCCATTCCCCATGCATATTTTTTGCACAGTCTCAAAGCTCATATCTTGTAGCCGTATCGTGTCCTTTTGAGTCAGCTTCACAGAGGACTGAAGTATTTATGACTCTCCTAATAGTTGACTAACAGTGTTTCTATTCAGTCCCAGTGCTGTTAGTCCAACAAGCTTCTGCTGAGATGCGATTCACCCGTTTAGATCCAGGCGACTCATGGCCTGCATTTTGGTGTTTGCTACGTGACTTGTGGCAGTTATGGATGACCTTTTTTTTGCATGTTGAATTTGAGTGGATCTTTAATTATTATTTGTTGTGGTGCATTCTAAAAGGAAAGCATCCATATTATAGTTCATACTTGAGGTTAGAGTAGTGGTTTTCAGCCTTTTTGACTCCAGGGCCCCTCTTTGTTCAGGATTTACTGGATAAGAATTAAGGATTTTTGAAAATATTTTTCACTCACAATTTCTACCTTATAAAATAAAAAAAAATCATAATAATAAATGTCCATCATTTAAGGTTTTAATTTTCATGACTTTTCCTGGACTTCCTGGTGTGCTTGTAAATGTGATTTATTGTCATGAAAATATTGCTACAATGCAAAAGAAAAAAAAAGCCTACTTTTTTTCTATTCATTTTCTTTTAATTCATTATTTGTTTCTTTAAGTTTTGAGGTAAAATTATGTTCTTAGGTTTCTTGAATTTGCAGAGATGCAGTGGGCCTGGATCAGAACAGATCAGATAAATAAGTAGTATTTTATTATTCCCACAGTGTCCGCGTATTAACTGCTGGACTATGAAGTCGGAGGAAAATCAGGACAGATTAAGGGAGTGTTGTTTGGTTTTAAGTTTCATGTGTGCACTCTCCCTCAAACCTTATTCATTCATTTAAACCATTAAGGTGTACAGTTACATATAACTATAGTTGTCAAACAGTCTCTGACGTGAGGCTTTGAGAGAACAGGCAAAGCAGCATTCCAGTGTCGGACTTTTCCTTACCGCCATGCCAATGACTGCAGGGAAATCTTCTCTCAAATATGTTTTCATTTATATATCAGCAATCAGTAGACTGTACTTTTCTTGTTTCCTTTCAGATTGTTTAAATTGTGTGGCAATGTTGAGAATCAGAATCTCTGCCAGCTGACACGTTTTTACGGTATATACTATCATACCACCCAGCTCTAGTGTTCGCGTGTGTGTGGCCTGTTATGTTCTTCGCCATCAGAGAGGCGGAAAAAGAGCCAGATAAAAGTGTGCTTGATAAACGAGTGTGCGACTCCCACCATTCCTGTGATGGATGATGCAAGAGAGAGGGGAGCCTCCACCCCTTGAGAGAGACTACAGAAGGCCTGCGACTGCCAGGGTGCTCAGCTGTGCAGAACAGGGCTCCCAGAGCACCTTGGGAAATGACAGATTTTTGCAAGCGATCGATAGTCTTCTCTCCAGCAGCCTAACTTACCTCCTGTGGTTGCTCAGACTATTAATCCCAGGCACTGTAATTTCCTCCTGAAATCTCCTGGAGGAGGAGGAGGAGGAGCAGACGGGAGTGGAGTCTGCTCTAAACGGTAGCCTTTAGAGGGCCAAAGTGCGGGCGACGCGACAGGGATTTGTCTTCGAAAGTTTTCCCTCACAAATAATACACTCTGCGAGTTCACAAACAAGCTTTAATAAATGCTTTGTAGACAAATTGCACCATAACGGTGAGGAAATGAGAGTCGCAGCAAAGCCTCGTCTTACTTCCTGTCCTCATCTCCTTCTCTTTGATTTTCTCTGTTAGTTTGTCTCCATTTCCTCCTATTAATGTTTCCTTTGCTCTCTTCTGTTACACACAGCATCCTTTAAGCCCGGCCCAGTAAACGGTGGACAGAATGAGTTGGGGAAAAGTAAGAGCAGTTGACAGGATGTAGGAACGCTTTGAGAAGTTGGGGGACACGATGCGTGGGCAAGTTAGTGAGAACATGTCAAAGAGGTTGTAATGTTAAAATAGCTGTTGTCACAAGTTTTATAAGGCAGAGACATCCAAACTCTCAATATGATGTACTGACCCTTATGTAGACCTGCCTTGGGAGTTAAAACAGTCAGGTGTTTGTTTACTCTAGAGTGTGCATGTTCATGTCTGAATATGTTTGGGGTGGTTTTAGCTAAACATTCTTTTTTGGAAAATGTAATGTTTGCATACAGTTATGTTCGGCCTTTCCTCATTCAAGTAAATAGGAGTTGTATTTGCATAGCTGAAAATCACTGTTAGCGTAAGTTACAGCAAACTGAACTGACTTGCAGTAAAGGGAATTTAAGATGTAACACCTGTGATTTAATCTTTATTTTATAAATATTAACCATAATTTTATTTTACACATTCTAATTAGCTTTATTTTACATTTTGCAACCTTTGAACACTATTGCCAAGAAACTAGCCTATATAAATAAAATTATCATGTCATTATCATAAATTAATATGTTTTAAATTTATAAATGTTTGTAATTTATTCCTGTGAAGGCAAAGCTGAATTTTCAGCAGCCATTACTCCAGTCTTCAGTGTCACATGATCCTTCAGAAATCATATGATATGCTGATTTTATGCTTAAGAAACATTTATTGAAAACAGTTGTGCTACTGCAGTTTGTTATTAATGTCACATTTGATATTTAACACATGCTTGCAGGATAAAAGTTTTACTTTCTTTCAAATAAAAAAATTGTTTACACTTTTAAAAAAAATATTTTGACAGTAATCAACATCTTCAGTTTCAGTAAGAGACTGAGTTGGCGTTTAACTTGTATGTTCGAGTTGAAATGGGCGTATGACTTGCTAATGGAATCAACAAAAGATTTAAAGAGATAAAATTGGAAAAAAAAATAGCACAGTCGTTTGCAAAACACCATGTCGATAGTCGTCCTCTCATGTCAGAGATCATATCCTCTCCTAAAGCTTTCACAGGTGGTAAGCACGATTGTAAGCACGATATGACGAAATCTAAGCAACGCTCAGGGCATGGCTGCAACCTCCTTCCGTGGTATGCACAAACACACGTGATTACCGAGCCTAGGGATATTTAATAAAACACAGTGACACGCTGCAGCGAAGAAACTGCATAATGCGTATCTGAGACCACGAAAGGACAGGAGAGGTGCCCCATGCGCGCACTCGTGAAATTACGGTCCAGTGGTTTTACACACGTCTGATAAGGGTGAAATAACGCTCCTATTTGACATATGTCACTGATCGTCACAGACTATTACTCATTACACCCGCAGCAGACCCGGTCTCAAGGCGTCTTTTTAGAGCACATAAGGAACTAGATGTTTTCTGAATTGTAAAACTGTGAGAAGTGCTGTGGGTGGTTGCCAGGTCATTGGAATGTGGTTGCTAAGGTGTTCTGAGAGGCTGCTAGCATGTTGATATGCAGTTGCTAGGGTGTCCTACGTGGTTGATAGGAGGTTGCTTAGTGACCCAAGTCAAAAGAGACCATCTCCAGGTCTCTGATATTCTCTGTTTCCTTCAATGTAAAACTATTAGATTTTTGTTTACCCATTATATTGTTCAACCAAAAAAAATAGTAAAAGACATTGTATGTCTGATTGCTTGTAAAAGTAATTGAGATATCATACTTGATGGTGTGATATTGATGTTCTCTTGGTAGCAGCCAGCTACTGATTTTGTCTGTTTGTCTTCATGTTTCAGGATGGCTACTACTCACACCGGCCCAAGGAGAAAGTCCGCGTGGACAGCAACAATGAGAACTCCGTTCCCAAAGACTTTGAGAATATAGACAACAGTAATTTCGGGGCACGGTCGCAGACTACGAGACACTCACCCGGCGAGCACAAACAAGGCCTTCTGGAGAAGGCGCATGCACAGCAAAGCCTGAGCAAGAACTCCAATGAGGTCATTCAGAATCAGTATGCACAGAATAAAGGTGGCTTTAATCAGACACGCACCGAGCTTCAGCGGAGGGCCGATCCCACCCTCCGTCCACAGCAATCCCAGCAGCATCGGCACCACCTTCAGCAGGCCAAGCGATCGGCCACGCCCACCGCCGACATCGAGTACGATCAGCCGCCCAAATGCGAGATCAGTGGCAAAGAGGCGATCTCCGCCCTTTCTCGTGCCAAGACCAAGGAGTGCCGGCAGCAGATAGCAGAGGTTTACTGCCGCCACAAAGAACGCCAGCTCATGCCCGAGAAGGTCACCCGTTACTGCCCCGCAGAGGGTGAGTAGACTCTTGACACTGCATACTCTATGTTAAAGACCTCATAAAATCAAAATGGGAATTTTGTGACTTTTAGTCCATTTATTAGCTTTGAAACCTTCACTAGTGGACAAATTATCTTCAAGTTCACATGAAATAAAAATTACAGCTGCCTGTCTGATAAATGCATGTTATTGATCTTATTGTGAATGATTGTTTCATGTGTTTAATTTCAAATAATTTTTTGATCTATAATATTAATCAAAATGTTAAAACTTGATATTCCAGTCAAAAAGACAATCGACTGCAACATGAATTCATTTTTGAGTGCAATGTCTAAATTTTTCAAAATCCAATCCACAACCAATGGATGACACAAATTTCCGTCCTACATTTTTTCTTTTTCAATAATCCATTACACTCGGATGTACGTCACAATACAGAACAAAAGATCTGTAGCTACTTTAGTTTCATTGTGACTTTTTCAGATATATGCATTTAAAAGTGTTTATTTTCCTGGAAAATGGACCAAAAATATTGGTAATTCATCCTGCACTACACAGATTTTTGTCCAATCAGATGTTCTCTAGAATGAAAATGACCCACCCCCTCTGACTGACTAGCACTAGCAAATGGTTCATGGTTTTGATGTAGCTAAAGCCTTTTTTTTTTTTAAATGGGCAAGCCGTTTGATATTCACTGGCCAAATTTCATTTTTAAATAGGAAGTACATCACCACAGGAGAGAAAACTGTACTTGTCAGGTCTTTAACTCAATGTCCTGATGTTTTCTTTTGGGATAAGGACTGATTATAATCATCAACCTGCACTGGCATGAAAGGAGACATTAGCTGGAGTTTATGGGAATTTAAGATAAATAATGGTCAAAATAATGATGGTTTTCCCAAATTAATTGCCATCCTGTCTTTGGAGGTTTATGGAAGTAGCGCATTAAGAGTCACAGGGCTGGTAACAGACATTCACAGCACTTGTAATTATAATCAGAGACAGGCTGGAAATGAGATTTTGGTTTTCCGCACAAGGTTAGACGGATGTAATTGCTGTACGGTGTCTCCCCCCGTCTCCATCTCCCATAGCTGACTACAGAAAACATATTCATGCAATTATGCAGTGCTCAGTCGTCTGCACACAAATCAGGGCTGTGGATGCTTTCAAATAGAACAGTGACAGATCTTCTCAGGGCTCAGAGCCTCTGCCCGGAGAAACTTCCGGAAGCCAGAATGGGTTTTGACAGACATGACAGGGACATCACCACAGTGCGCAGCGGAACTGGGTCTGTGGGCCAGGCGAGGGGGGGGTGTCCGGGGTAGGGTAGGTTCGGCAGTGGGGCCCTGCACGCTCTATTTCCGTGCACAGTAAGAGACTTCCGCACCCGCCCCAAGGATGGTGTTTGTATGTATTTATAAACTGTAATTGCATATGCGAGGAATAGGTTAACAGACCGAAGTCTGCTGGCCCCTGTGAGTGGTTGCACGGTTGTGGCAATTCGCCCGCCAGCCCTCTCTACGCAGAGTTTGGACACTGAGGACATCCATGCTCGCGCGGGGTTCGGACTGATCACGTTGTTGGATGAATGAGTTTCAAATGTGGTCCATGCTGTTATACTCCAGCACCAGGTGTGGTTTCATTTCAAACATACCTGGCCGACGACCCTCATGTGCGAGGAACTACCGCAAACACGGCACGCTATGTTGAGGAACCGTGTCCTGTGGCCAAATAGTGGATGCTAGCGAGTGAGAGATAGGGCTAGCGAGCAGAGATGACGGCTGAAGCAGCGACCGAGAGAAGCGAGCGAGGGGTGCCCCACTTGGAGTGCCGGCAGCGAGGGAGTGTGATTCGAGACCTGCACGCGCGAAGGCCACACGCCCGAAATTTCCAAAGCGGTTTATGAAATTTACTTTTCTGAAATCTGACTTCTGTGGAAAACTCTATTCGGACCAGTCCAGTTATTACGATGCATTCTCTAGAGTTAAAATAACCAATGTTTGTAAACAGAAGTTGAGATTTTTTTAACTGAAAGGCAGTGGTGGCTCCTGCCAATTCTCTCAGGGGGGGCAAATGTTTGCATGATTAATGAGGATAGGTCACCCATTCAATTGATAAATTAATGGCTAGTTAAAGATGTAAAGGAAACTAAACTACTATAGTATTAATTAAAAATAAACTGACTAACAATCAATCTCTTGCTCTCCTTATGTCTCTATCAGAATCAGAATCAGAATCAGAATTAGCTTTATTCGCCAGGTGTGCAAACACACGAGGAATTTGTTGTGGTTTTTTTAAGGTGCTCCTGGTACATACATACATACATGCATACATACACATTTGACATGAGAACAGAAAAAATAAAAAAATTGTAAAACCTAACAATAAATAATGTGTATGAATCTGGAACAGTAGATTTATGTACAGCTTTGTGCATCTTTTACTCTATATAGAACTGTATAAATAAGAGATATCCACATGTATTTACATAATACTTGAGAAAAAGACAATAATTAAAGATGAATGAATTACGGAAATGAATTACAGAACACAGATAATGATTCATTTGTTAGCTGTTTAAGCTGGAGATGGCAAGGGGGGAAAAACTGTTTTTATGCCTATATGTTCTATAGGGCACAGAGATCTGTAGCGTCTGCCTGAATGGAGAAGTGCAAACAGGTTGTGTCCGAGGTGAGAGGGGTCTTTGATGATGTTAACGGCCCGTTTCTTCACTCTGGAGTTGTACAAGTCCTGAAGACTGGGCAGGTGCACACCAATGATTCTTTCTGCTGTCCTAACAGTCCGTTGCAGTCTTCTTAAATCTGATTTGCTGGCTAACCCAAACCATACAGTTATAGAAGAGCACAGAACCGACTCAATAATAGCTGAGTAAAACTGTGTCATCTGTGCCTGTGGCAGGTTGAACTTTTTTTCAGCTGGACGAAGGAAGTACAACCTCTGTGGGCCTTTTCACAATGGAGTCAATGTGAGTGACCCACTTCAGGTCCTGAAAGATGGTGGTTCCCAAGAATCTGAATGACTCCACTGCAGCCACAGTGCTTTCCATGATGGTGAGTGGGGGGAGAGCAGGGGGGTTCCTCCTAAAGTCCACTATCATCTCCACAATTTTGAGCGTGGTCAGCTCCAGGCTGTTGTGACTGCACCAGACAGCCAGCTGCTCAACCTCTTGTCTGTAAGCAGACTCGTCGCCGTCCTGGATGATGACCGATGACTGTAGTGTCATCTGCAAACTTCAGGAGCTTGACAGAGGGGTACTTTGAAGTGCAGTCATTTGTATACAAAGAGAAGAGCAGTGGGGAGAGAACACAAACCTGAGGAGCTCCAGTGCTGATCGTAAGGGTGCTGGATGAGTATTTTCCCAGCCTCACTAGCTGCTACCTGTCTGTCAGGAAGCTGCTGATCCACTGACAGATGGAGGTGGGCACAGAGAGCTGGGTCAGTTTATTCTGAAGGGTGTCCGGGATGATGGTGTTGAAAGCGGAGCTGAAGTCCACAAACAAGATCCTTGCATAAGTCCCTGGTTTGTCCAGATGTTGGAGGATGTAGTGCAATCCCATATTGACTGCATCATCCACAGACCTGTTTGCTCGGTAAGCAAACTGCAGGGGGTCCAGCAAGGATCCAGTAATGACCTTCAAGTAGGCAAACACCAGTCTCTCAAATGACTTCATCACCACAGACATAAAAGCAACACGTCTGTAGTCATTAAGTCCTGTGATTTTAGGTTTCTTTGGAATGGGAATGATGTTGGAGCGTTTGAAGCAGGCAGGGACTACGCACAGCTCCAGTGATCTGTTGAAAATCAGTGTGAAGATGAATGACAGCTGGACAGCACAAGCTTTGAGGCAGGCTGGAGAGACACCGTCTGGGCCTTTGGCTTTCCTTATCTTCTGCTTTCTGAAGACTTTGCATACATCCTCTTCACAGATCTTGAGTGCAGGATGAGAAACAGTAGGGGGGATGGAGGGGGAGGGTGTTGATGGCTGTGCTGTGAGACGGTCGGAGTGGGTGTGGGGTGTCAGACCAGGCTTTTGCTTTTCAAACTTGCAGTAAAACTCGTTCAAGTCTTCAGCCAGGTGTTGATTGGCCTCAGTGCTGGGGGATGGGGTATTGTAGCGGGTGATGGCTTTCAGGCCTTTCCACACTGATGTAGAGTCATTACTAAAGCAGTTTTTTTTACTTTTCAGAGTAGCTTAACTTTGCCACTCTTATCTCCCTATTCAGTGTGTATTTGGCCTGTTTGTACAAGTCTTTGTCCCCACTCCTGTAGGTGTCCTCTTTGGCCTGGCGAAGCTGTTTGAGTTTTGCACTGAACCAAGGTTTGTCGTTGTTAAATGTTAAATAAGTCCTGGTGGGAACACACATGTCCTCACAGAAACTGATGTAGGATGTCACAGTGTCAGTAAGCTCATCCAGATCAGTAGCTGCAGCCTCAAAAACAATCCAATCAGTTAGTTCGAAGCAGGCCTGTAAATCCTGCTCAGCTTCAACAGTCCATGTCTTTACAGTTTTACTACAGGCTTAGCAGATTTGAGTTTCTGCCTGTAGGCTGGTAGAAGATGAACCAAACAGTGATCAGAGAGTCCCAGAGCTGCTCGGGGGACAGAGTGGTATGCATCCTTTAAAACAGTGTAGCAGTGGTCCAGTATATTGCTGTCTCTGGTGGGGCATGTGATGTGCTGTCTATATTTAGGCAGTTCACGGGAGAGATTAGCTTTATTAAAATCACCGAGAACGATAATGAAATTATATATGCGTGTTAACACAATTCAGCAGCAAATGAAAACTGCTGAAGCCAGGATGGGTTCCAAAACTTTTTACTTCCAATTGCCGTTTAAAATAATGAAGTAAACTAAATCACTATTTACACAACTCACTGACATTACAATGATCACTTACATTACTCTTACATACACTGACTACCTTACATTATCACTAATACAACGGATCCCTTACATTACTCGATACATTACACGCTCCCACAATACTCACTTACATTACACTGCTCCCTTACACTGCTCACTTACATTACACTGCTCCCTTACACTACTCACTTACATTACACTGCCTCCCTTACATGACTAACGGATATACACTGCTCCCTACATTCACCAACTGACATACACTCTCCCCTTACATTACTCACTGACATTACAATGTCCTTACATTACTCATTAAAGTACAACTGACTCCCTTACAGTACTCACTTACATTAACTGTCCCTTGAACTCACTTACATTACACTGATCACTTACATTACTCTTACATTACACTGCTCCCTTACACTACTCACTTACATTACACTGCTCCCTTACATTACTCACTTACATTACACTGCTCCCTTACATTACTCACTTACATTACACTGCTCCCTTACATTACACTGCATAGGAATGCTCCCTACATTACTCACTTACATTACACTGCCTACTTACATTACTCACTTACATTTAATCACTTACATCATGCTCCTTACATGCTCGCCTTACATTACTCTTAACATCTACACTGCTCCCTACATTCTTCACTACATACATGATCCCTAAACTACACACTTATATTACTAAGGCTCCGTACCTACTCACTTATATACACTGCTCACTTACATTACCACTATATTACACTGATCCCATTACATACACACTTATAGTACACTGCTCAGTACATTACTCCTACATTAACACTGCCTCCCTTACAGTAATCAAGTACATTACACGCTCCCTTACATACTCAACTTTACATTCCACTGACTCCCTTACACTACCACTTATCTTACATGCTCCTTACATTATCACTTATAGACACTGCTCACGTTACATTACTCACTTATATTACATGCTCCCTTACATTACTCAAATATTACACGGCTACCCTTACATTACTAACTACATTACACTGTGAACTTACATGACACTGCCTCCCTACATTACACATGCTTACGACATTACAATGCTACCGTTAAATTACACTGACTCCCGTACATTACTCACTTACATTACAATGCTCCCTTAATACTCTGACTTACACTGCTCCTACATTACTCACTTACATACATGCTTCTATTACACTGCTCCCTTACATTACTCACTTACATTACACTGCTCCCTTACATTACTCACTTACATTACACTGCTCCCTTACATTACTCACCTATATTACACTGCTCCCTTACATTACACTGCATCATTTTACACTAGCTCCCTACATTACTCACTTAGCTTACAAGCTCACTACATTACACGGCTCCCTTAACTGCCCCTGACATTATCAATTCATACATGCTCCCTACATTCCTCTTCATACAATGTCCCTTACATTACCCCCTTTTTTCCCGTACATTACACTGCTCCCTTACACTACTCACTTATATTACACTGCTCCCTTACATTACTCACTTATATTACACTGCTCCCTTACATTACATTGCTCACTTATATTACACTGCTCCCTTACATTACTCACCTATATTACACTGCTCCCTTACATTACTCTGCTCCCTTACATTACTCACTTACATCACACTTCTCACTTGTATTGAAATTTTGCTTGCCTCTCTTTCAAAGCAGCAAAGTGATCAATTACTCTCTCGTTGAAAGCAGGCATGTTCCTGACTAGTTCCCTCTCCATGGAAAGCATGGCCAGTGCATTCAGACGTTCCTTTCCCATTACATTTCGGAGGAATGTCTTGATTCTCTTTAAGGTTGAGAAGCACCTCTCAGCTTCAGCAGTTGTCATGGGAGTGGTTATGAGGATGTTCAACAGAGCTACAGTCTCAGAAAAAGTATCCTGGAGGTTGTACTTCAGCAAAACCTGGTACAATGCCAGTGCACCAGAGCAGCCCTTGAATTCTGGACTCTCGTAAATGAGAGAGAGTTCAGTCTTAAGCTTCGCCTTATTCAACATGGGGTATGCCCTGACAGTGATGTTCAGAGCCTCAACAGGGAACGTATGGCAATGCTGTTCAAACCTCTCTACTTGTAGCAGCGTTGCACTCACAAGGTGGTCAGTGAATGAGAACCTTTCTTTGGTGTGGTTCAGGATTGTGTATCTGTGTAAGCACTCAGTGAAAAGCGTGAAGCAATGAAAACCAGTCCAAAACGGTTTCTTTTCAGGAAACAAAAAAAACCTGTATTTTTTAAATAATTGTAGGTAATTCAAAAGTACAATACTAGGAGTAAAAAAGACTGCTACCATCCATTCATGAGCTGAATGTAAAAAAGTGTGTGATATTCCAGCACTTAAGTAGACCAATTAAATGGTCAATAATAAATTCCTATACCTTTTTAGACAGCCTCTGCTTCTCTTCTTCTCCCAAGGCCCTCCTAGATCTTGTCGTTTCTGTTGCTTCTTGCTGCTGTTCTTGCTCTTGAAATGAGCTCTGGTCCCTGAAAGCAGACAGATCAACAGTGTTTGTATATGAATAAAACTGTTATTCATTGACAATACCTGCAACTCGTGTCCTACAAAAACAGAAAAAAATTAATAAAAATTCTGACAATAGCCGGGAAAATATAAAAATTGCTGGCTTAATGTTGTTACACATACGGTAACTACAATTTCAAAAGATGCATATGACTAAATTAGTTTCCCACTTTGAAGTTTCTAAATCTTGTTACCATATAGCATACATTATGAAATGACATGGTTCTATATTGAGAAGGTATGAACAATGTTATGTGATCTAACCTTATGGTCTGCACTTTCATTGTGAAGTTCTGGAGGGCTTCTTTGATGAAGACTGCATCAATGTCCTTCTTCTGCAGCTGCTGGTACATCATGTCAACATGGGGCATTATTTGATGAAACAGTTGCAGAAAAAACGTCTCTAGGTTACGTATGTAACCATGGTTCCCCGAGGGAACGAGATGCTGCATCGAGATTCACTTTGGGAACGCCCTTGCGTGACCGCGTTCTGAAGCACGTGTCAAATCTGTGCAATGGAGCAGCGAGACATCACAAGCAGGGTGACATAAGCACCAGAAAGCATAAAAGCGCATCCGGCCAGGCGCCACCCAGATGTCGATAGACAAGTAGCGCGCTTGCAGGGATGCCGGAAGTATGGCAATGAGACGCAGCATCTCATTCCCTTGGTGAACTAGGGTTACATACGTAACCTAGAGACGTTCCCTTCAGAAACTTGCACTGTGTCTGGAAGCTTTGGGAACGAGAATACCCACTCCGCCATACTACCAAGTCCCTGCCTGTATGTGTATCCTATGAGCACATCACGAAGAGAGAACTTGGGAACCTGGGGTAGATGACAGGTGTAGGTTGTAAAAGCAGACAAAAGTGTGCGGAAAGGACCAGCCCGCCGCAGCACAAACGTCCTGCAAGGCCACACCCAAGCTGAAAACCTTGGAGGCCGCCATACTCCTGGTCAAGTGCACTCCGACTCCCATAGGAGATGGGAGGCCAGAGGAATCTTAGGCTAGTGAGATGGCCTCGACAACCCACCTACTCATAGTCTGCTTGGTCGCCGGAAATCCCTTCTTTGGCGGACCAAAAAAAAAAGCTGATCTGCCTTACGCCACGAGGCAGCTCTGTGTGCATAAGCGTCCAGTTCTCAAACTGGACAGAGCAGATTAAGCCTTCCTTGGCCTACTTCCTGGAATGGAGGACAGAATGCCTGAAGTACTATAGGCCCTGGTGCGCTGTACCAGCCTCAGGGGGCTGCCAGGAGGAAACGATGGGCCCAAGTGGGTGTCTTCCAATGATTGACCACCCGAAGGGCGTGCTAAGCAGCTAAGGCCGCCACGTATACCTTCAGGGTGGAGTGGGTCAACCCTGCAGATAAACAGGCCTGCAGTAACTCCAGAACTGTACCAATTGGGCATTTGACTGGGTCTTGCAGTCGCTGTCCACACCATGAAGTGAAAATCTTCAACTTTAAGGCTTACTGTTTCCTAGTGGCGGGAGCTCTAAACTGGAGTATAGTCTCAACAACCTCAGTTGAGAGACCAGATGCTAGGAGCTGTGCCCCCTCAGGGGCCATGCCCACAGCTTCCATAACTCCGGGCTGGGGTGAAGAATGGCGCCCCCCGCCTGAGAGAGGAGGTCCCTCCTGATCGGAATCTCCAGCGGAGAGCCGTCGAGGAGGGACACCCAGTCCGAGAACCAGCTTGAAAGGGGGCGAACGCAGATCCCTCGCCTTATTGATGTAGGAGACCACCGATGTGTTGTCTGTACGGACAAGAACATGATGTCCCCTTAGGTCTGGAAGGAAGTGTGTCAGTGCTCGAAACACGGCCAGCATTTCCAGAAAGTTGATGTGCCAAACGAGATGATGGCCTTCCCACAGACCCTAGCCACTCATGACCGCTCCCCAGCCCGTGAGAGAGGCATCCGTCGTTAGCATTACGTGATGACAAGGAGCCCCTAACATCGGGCCTTGAACCAGGAACCAACGCTTCTTCCACATATTCTAAGGTACGTAAGCATCGCCGCGTGACCTTGATCGAAGCGGATTCCCCCTCGGGGGAAAATCCTTTGGTTCTGAGCAACCACTGCAAGGGTCTCATGTACAGCAAAAAAGTTATCATGTTGGACGCAGCTGCCATCAAACCCAATAGTTTCTGAAACTGCTTGACAGTGAGTGACTGTCCTTCTCTTACTCTCGTGACTGTCGTGAGGATTGACTCGATTAGAGCAGGAGACAGACGTGCCTGCATCAAGGTTGAGTCCCACACCACACATAAATAAGTGGTTCTCTGTTGTGGAGAAAGAACACTCTTCTTGACGTTTAGTCTTAAACCCAGCTCTCTCATATAGGCGAGGACGACATCTCGATGCCAAGCCACCATCTGCTCCGATTCAGCTAGTATTAACCAATCGTCGATGTAAATGAGTATGCGGACGCCCTGGAGTCACAAAGGAGCCAGAGCAGCATCCACAAACTTCGTGAAAGTACGGGGTGAGAGTGACAGGCCAAAGGGAAGAACCCTATATTGGTATGCTTCGCCCCCGAAAGCAACCCTCAGGAACTCCCTGTGAGTGGGAAAGATGGATACATGGAAATAAAGCAGTCTCTGAGAGACACACTTAAATCTAACTAGGTCTTTTCTTTGAAATTTTCGTTTGTTTCTTTATTTATTTCTCTCACCCAAGTAAATTCACATAACAGATAACCAGTGCCGACCGGAGCTGGATGGATGAAGATCTATCTGCTTGTGAGTATGTGAGATCTTGAACCGAAAGCAGTTGGAGAGTGAGAGTCGGTATCAGAAGACGGCGGATCTAAGATCAGACGTTAACCCCCCACCATCCTTCTTCGGAACGATGGAGTAACGGCTGTAGAACCCGGACGCTCTCGAGAGAGGAGGAACAAGTTCTATGGCCCCCTTCCTCAAGAGAATATCTACATCTTGTTACATTACCAGAGCCTGCTCGGGGCCCAACAGAGTGGGAATGACCCAGTTGAAACGAGGCGGATGAGAACCGAACTAGATTCTGTAACCTTACTCTACAATCTGCAAGACCCATTTTGAGACATTTGGCAGAAGTTTCCACGTTGTCAGAAAGTCTACTAAAGGAAGACCACGCCTAATCATAGAGGAGCTGGCATATTGGTATTATTAGAGGAAGCCAGTCGGCGGATGACCTGAAGCGGATGAGCGGCAGGAACGACAGACAATGAAATGATGTTATGCAACATCACTTGAGGGGGGCTGAGCTCTACCGTGCGTACGTTGACGCGGCGCGCGATTGGAATTTCGCTCGTCGGAGTCAATGAGCCCTGAAGAACCGAGGGGGTGGCTCAGGGGTAATCAAAATGAAAAAAAAAACCCCCCCTCCATGAGGGCAGCTGGAAGGGAAACAACCCCCAATCTGACCCAACTGCTTGTGTAGCACCACACTTGAGGGGGCGAGGACTCATCCCGGCATCGTTACCGTTGGCGCGGCAGAGGGGGGGACGGACAGGCCTGGGAGACATTTCAAAGTCGGTGCGGAGCTCACTGAGCCCGAAGCAAGACCCCCGGTGGGCACGAGGGGAGGTGATCGCAATTGAACGCGTCCGTGAGCCCGCAACGGAAGGAACAACTGACCTGACTGTTGTAGCACCCTCACTTTAGGGGGCGAGCTCTCCTGTGCCGTACCGTTGCCGGGCGGCAGCTGGGAATTTCGCTCGTCGGAGCTCACTGAGCCCTGAAGCACCGAAGGTGGCAGGGGTATCAATAAACCTCCGTGAGGGCACTGAGGAGGATTGGGGAGGGGGGGCACCGTATACTGAGGTGTTATCCTTTCCTCCCCAGGTGTGGCTGCCATCAGGGACCTGACAATGGTAGGACCTTTTCGCCGAGGTCCTCTTAGACAAATAATGGTCCACAGATCCGTTTTCGTTCTAGAAGACCCCAACTGAGAGCATCGCCCCGACCCCCGATCTTTCTGTGGAGGGGTGCGGGTTGCAACGCTCTGTTTTTGAGACTGGCGATATGAGGAGCTTTATGGCTTGGGCTGCTGCCGCTCAGCAGTCCCACCCCTGAGCAGGTCAGCCTGGTATGCTTGTAACACCGCCATGGTGTGCAAACATGCGCCAGCCTGAACTACCGCCATATAAGCTTTCCCAACCATACTCGATGTAAGCCTAAAGGGCCTGGTGGGAAGCTTCTGGGCCTTCAGGGACGATGCTGAGGACTGGGAGAGATAGCTCGCGAGCGTCTGCTCCACCACTGGCATCGCCCCATATACCTTATTATTCAGCTCCATGATGTTCTTTTGAATAATTCGAGACTGTGGGGCTGTAATACGGGATGAGTACGGTTTCTCCCACGATCTTGACACCTCAGCATGGAGATCGGGGAAAACGGAAGGCCCCCGTCGTGAAGGCTGTGATCTGGATTCAGAACATGCTCGTCTAATTATTTTTAGGACGAACGTCCTGTTTCTAGGCTGGCCAAACAACATTTTATTTTGGCGAATGCACGAAACACACAACATAATCACAAATCACACCTCATACGCAAGGGACTGTGGTGACGAGTCCACAGTCTCCTCTGTCTCGACGCTCATCACATCCACTCATCGGAGGAAGATAGATGAAGCGTCTGGCTCTCTCTCTCTCTGGGGGGGGGGGAGAAACCGCAGCGCGGGCTTCCGAACCGTGAGAGAGAGCCGCGGATCTAGCGGGTGAGGACCGAGATAAGGACGAGCCCGTCTCGGATCCCTCCGCTAAATCCCCCCGCGATCCCCACGACAACAGTCTGCGCTGGGCCTCGGCAACAGCGGGACCGCTGCCAGCGGGATCGCGAGCCTGGACGCTCTTATCAAACGCAGCCAGGCGAGAGCGGAAAGTGCGCAGCGAGAGCTCACAGTGATGACAATCAGCTGCTCGAAAGCTGACTGTGCATGCTCCGCTCCTAAACAAACGAAACACAAAATCGTGTGTATTCCCTGCCGCCAGATATCGTGGGCAGGGGGAACACAGCGTTTGTAATGCCGTTCACTCACCATATACTTTTTCATGATTGTTATATATATATGAGTGCTTGTGGCGGACAGACAACAGTAAATAGACAGACACATACACAGAGCGCTACTGAAGGACAGAAGCTGGGTGGCGCCCGGGCGAGGCGCTTTTATGCCTTTCTGGTGCTTACATCACCGATCGCTCGGCTGTCGCTGACTCCATTGGCTGGATTGAACGTTGCTTCAGAACGACAGGTCACGCAAGAGGGGCGTTCCCAACAGCGAGATCTCGACGAAGCCTGGTCTTGAAGGGGAAACTGGGTCTTCACCTGAGCATCCTCAGGAAGCCAGTTGCTTCCCTCACTGTGGTGCTATCAAATGAACCGGTAGTCACAATAGATCTGAAACACTCTTTGAGATTATCTAGGTTCTCGTATACAGTGTTCACGATTCTGCTATTGAAGTTCCATCTTGTGGATGAGGCTCTTGGCAGCCTTCGTGCAACAATCTGGTCGAGAATAGTAGTGCGTTTCGGTGACCGTGTAAAAAAGCTGGTGATGCCACCCAGATCAGAAAAGAAAACTCTCACTGCTGGAATTTGAGAAGTAGCTTGCTGCATGATCAAATTCAGCTGGTGTGCATAGCAATGCACATAATGGGCATGGTCATCATCAGTGAAAAGACTGTTCAGCCTCTCCAAAATCGCACTTGCAATTGAGTCGGCTGTTGCATCCAAGACAGGGATGAACTCAAAGAAACGTTCTTGCACAGCATGGCTCCTGTCTATGTATATGAATACAAGCACCAACTGAGTCTGTGTTGCAACGTCCGTTGTTTCATCTGCTTGGATTGCTACGAATCTAGCTGACTTCACCTCTTCCATTATATGCTCCCTGATGACTGATAGCATGCAATCCAAAAGCTCATTTTGCACAGTCTTTGATGTACCTTTGAAGACTGTGGCAGTTTTCAAGTGTTCCTCAAACACCTCGTCTAGCGACGCTACTAAGTCGAACAGTCCACGAAAAATGCCAGCGTTGCTTGAGCCTTCGCCCTCATCATTGCCTCTCAAGGCTAATTCAAACAGGCCGCAAAACTTCACACAGTCAATAAGACGGCCTAGAATATGGCGGTTCTTACTAACCTCATCGTTGTGACGACGTACAGCTATACGGTAGCTGTCATCCAACTGTGTGGCAATATTGACCGTCCCGAAAGCCGCCAATTTTAGGCAACTGTCCATATGCATCTTTGCCGTTTCGTGTTTTTTCACCTTCCCCGAAAGATGATGCATGTCGGTGACACCTGTAGTTGTCCATGCGATGTCCGTCACACTCTCGGGATGGAACAAAATGCAGGGGTACAGGGACCTTTAGCGGTGCAGCAATAAAGCGTTGGGAACTTCGACAGAATGACGCCTAAGCCATTTTCCGCTCATACAAAGTCTCTGAAATCAGCTTTATGCGAGACTAATTCCGCCCGCTATTGTGAGAATGACTGTTTGATGTTTAAATTTGGTCTTGGTGGTCCTAATTCTTTAATTGCCAATTTATCCTTATTGCTACGACGACTGAATGGTATTTCTTTCAATGACATGATAGAATTAATCTGCGCTGAAGTAACGTTCGCCATGATGTCGATCAAGTTCAACTGACAACTGAATTTGAGTTGGCATAACGTTAGCTGTTCCCGTCTCTCTCTGATTTTTTTTTCTTTTTTTTCACATTTGATAAAGATATTAAAGTAATTTTTAATTTTTTCTTGTTAAAATTCAAAATAGTTTTTAAATATTATTGGATGTCACTGTTCCCACCAATCCTTGCACAAGTTAAGGTTAAGCATGATGACAAAAGCACATTAGGGCTAGCCCTCCCGGAACTCATAGATATTGCATTGCAGTGCCTGCAGTTCAAAAAAAAATATCTCTGTATGGAAGTCTATGAGAGCACTCGGGCGGTTCTCAATCTGACAGAAATCGCCCAAAAAGGGGCGGTACTACAAAAAACGCGACTCGACACTGATTGGACTATTTAGAGGCAGACCAAACAGTCTAGAACAGCTAACAAGGGTGGTTGCAATGTTGAAGAAAAAAAATCCCTACATTTGGACTTTGGGATGGCTGCGTCGAACAAATCGCCAACTAATGGAGAAACCGCCCCTGCTGAAAGGTAGGATGTCCATGTCTAACAGACTACCGCATAGTTGAAAGTTGCACTATCTCCCATTCATTTTTCTATTTTTTTTTTCTTTTCTTTTCCTACTCCTTAAACTGTTTGTATATTTGCTCTGCTCCACTCCACTCTGCTCTGCTCTGTGAGATTTATATTGTTACCTCGTTATGCAATAACACTTTTTTCCTCTAAATATACACTACTGTTCAAAAGTTTGGGGTCAGTATGATTTATTTTTTAAAGAAATTAATACTTTTATTCATCAAGGATGCATTAAATTGGTTAGTAGTGATAGTAAACATTTATAATATTACAGAAGATTTCTATTTCAAATAAATGCTGTTCTTTTGACGTTTCTATTAATCAAAGAACCATGAAAAAATATAAAAATTTCCATGAAAATATTAAGCAGCACAGTTGTTTCAATCCCACTTGTTACATATTACAGTGTTGACTGCATTTTTGATCAAATAAATGCACCCTTGGTAAGCATAAGATACTTCTTTCAAGAATATCTTTAAAAAGTCATACTGACCCCAAACTTTTAAACAGTAGTAGATTTTATAACAAAGTCTATTAAGACTGTGTTTAAGTTTTCAAGAATTCTTGCATTGTGGGCTGTTGCTGTGTCATCCTCGTGATAGAGTGGTATCGGAAAGATCTTGGCGCGAGAGGCAGCACAGATGCTCCAACTTTGAAAAAGCTCACTGCTTCAGGCGAAATCACACAACTTTGTTTCTGTTCCTAAACGTTAGCATACTCTTATAGCAGGACCAGTGTTTCACTGAGAACACAAAGGAAATGCAGTGAAACACAGGGACAGATGATGGTCAGGCCTTAAAGACAGAGGACACTGAGGGGTTAAGATGGTGTAATTGCTTTTAATAAAGGACCTTAATGCCTTTCCCAGCCTCCACCCATCCAGTGACGGCCATGTTCTCCCTGAGGGCCAGGAGCGGTGCCTTCTCCTGCCCCCGTTCAGGCTCCATCACAGGGTCTGGGAGGCCGGTGCACTTTGAGACCGTAACGACAGGCTCGGCTCTCAGATTATAGTCATTACCCCTCATGGCCCATGTCTTCAGTCAGCATGGCCTTGCGCCAAAACATAGTGCCTTCAGTGTAATTTTATATGAGCATTTAAAATTAACCTCATGGCCTGTAATGAGTAATTCAGCTTGCCCTTCTTTAGAAGTGGCAGGCTATACCATGACATGGAAAGAGAGGCAGTCAGCCACGTATTTATTTTGTGGCCATTTTTAGAAAGCCACAAACGACCAAGGCTCAGCCCTTGTGGTCTGCGCCAAGCTATTTGTGAGTGCTGAATGTATGTCCGAAGGAAGGCGGGGATGGTGTCTTATATCAGCCATTGTGGCGATGGTATCAGTGAAACACTTATAGGCCAATAAGTGATCATGTGGTGGATCCCTGCGGTTCTGGATTCCAGCGTTACAGCAGTGTCTCGGATGGATTGAGGTACCCTCAACTCGGTTTAAGTGTTACAAAGGCTTGTCTGTTTCATCTGGACCATTGAGGGATACTCTCCATCTCGATGACTATTTATTGATAGGAGTTTGTCCCGAATTGTCCTGTTCTTACAATAAGCCCCTTTTATATTCCTGTAGTTAGAGATGTGAATAGTAACTATAACCATATTTGCAAAAGATGGCAACCTCCAGAATGACTTGGCAGCTTGTTTTTTTTTAATAGACTAAAATAATCTTTAAAAGCATGGAAAGCATTGTTTATATGCACAATATGTTTGTGTAAGCTGTGATGCATTATTTTCAGAGTTCTAGAAGGCTCAAAAGAACAACATTTAATTAATCTTTTGTAACATTATGTTTTTACTGTTACTTTTGATCAGTTTCATGCATTATTGCTTAATTAAAGTGTTCTTTTTTTATTTTTCAAAAAAGAAAAAAATACTCATCCCAAACTTTTGAATGGTAAGTGCCTATCAATTAAAGGAATAAATTGCAGTTTTTGCCAAACTAATTAAATTTGTATTTGTGTGCGAGAGTAGCAACCAAAACATGCATCAAAGAAACAGACATATAATATAAGCGCCGGCTGGAAAACAAGGAGTGACAGGGTGCAAATATTAACCTTAAGTTAATTTCTGGCAACTGACAATATGTTTTAAGTTTAGATGTGGCTAATTTAGTCTTGAGTCCATTGTGGCTCATGAATGTGTGTGTGTGTGTGTTTGTGCAGGCAAAGTGAATATCAATGTGCAGTGGAACTGCGAGTGAATGAAGCTCTATGGAGACTGTTCCTGCGGTACCGGTGCGGATAGCCTTCATCTTGGTGGTCCACGGACAGGCCTCACGCCAGGTGCAGCGTCTCTTCAAGGCCATATACCACACGTCTCATTTCTACTACATTCATGTGGACCAGGTATGTCTTCAGCACCCATCCAGTTTTATAAAAAACTACTTACCTATCCATAATGATAAAGAATATTCTGAACTTATGACAGCAGGGAGAATAGGTGGGGTTGTTAGTATGTTAATTATATAAAATGTAAAAAATGTAATAAATTGAAAAATTATTATATAAAATGAATATATAAAAACTATTTGAACTCACTCATTAACTAATCCATTGTTGGGGGAATAGTTGACCATGTCTAAGAGCAATAGTGGGGGATGGAAGAGGAGAGGGTAAACAGTGGGCTCCAACCCCTCCATTCACTCAGTAAGCTGTTTCAAAAGCCTGATGGAGGATTATTAAAGAGCCATACTTCAGTGCCTTTCACACCATTTACTCTCCCAGCTTGGCAAGTGATAGAGTGTGAACATGAAAACCCAGTCGACTACAAGGCTGTTTGTTCACGACCATCAACCACACACACAAACACACAAACATAATGGTGCAATCCCCTCCCTTAATTACACACATACAACAAATTAACTTACTGAGAGTACTTGAAACATTTATGGGCCGGAGATATGAGTCATCAAAATGTAGTGCGGTGAGTCACAGTACGCTGTCTTGTAATTTCAAAAGAGCAGGATAAAGAGCTGCTTTTCAATCAGTCCATCATCATGGAGACAAGCTTTATGACTCCATAAAACGAGCAGAGGAAAAGAGAGAAGTTAAAGGTTGGGTGGTATAACACAGAAAACCCACAGGGAATGAAAGTCTGTGATGTGCATATCTCAAGAAGAACATAGTGCTTCACAGTCACATGCCAAATTCGTCACTTTTTCGTCAAAAAATAACTTCAGCATTTTTGTAATGTTTTCTAGTAAAATAACTAATCATCCCCAAAACAAGATATGTAAACTTGAGAAATAAGATTTTGTTAGATCAGTAGATCTCAACCCTTTTTAATCCAAGGCCCCCCTCCTCTCCGAATCAATACTGCAAGCCCCCCCAACCTTTTCTATTCACAAAAACCTTTGTATTCTAGTGTTATTACTTTTCAATTCCATGTAATTATTTTTAAACAAAACAAATTCAAGATAGATTTAAAGGGGTCATATGATGCAATTTAAATTTTTCCTTTTTTTTGGAGTGTTACAAGTTTTTGGTGCATAAAGAAGATCTGTAAAATTGCAAAGACTAAAGTCTCAAATCCAAAGAGATATTCTTTATAAAAGTTAAGATTTAACCACGCCTAGCTAAAACGGCTCGTTCTAACACGCCACCACATGTCTACGTCACTATATGGGAAGATTTGCATAACGCTGCCCAAATGTTCACGCTAAGAAATAAGGCGTAACTTTTATTCTCGCTGTAGTATTGTTGTTGCCGCCGCCGCCATGTAGTGAAGGCGCTGTGTTTCGTTGTGAAAGCGAAAACTACTTTGTTTGGTCTGCCAAAAGAGGACGATATCCGCTTCGTCATGCTGAGCGCTCCGTGATGGTCGCGGAGGGAATAAATCCACTTGCGCTGCGATCGCGCCAGATCGGGTTTCACCGTGGCCGAAGCGGCGTCCAGCCCGGGGTGTACACTCGCGCCGGAGGTGCGCCAAGAAGCGACTCGAGAGCAGCGGGGGCAGCAGCATCGCAGATCCAGGCAGCAGTGGTTCTATCCAGCCTCGCGAAGCACCCTTTACGGGCACATGCGTCGGCCCGCCTCTGCTCCCTCAAGCCGGGCTCCGCTCACTTAGGCGCGGCTACAGCTCTAGGCCTTGCATGCTGTGTTTCGTTAGTGAAGTGAGAGTAACAGTGACAGTATTGTTTGGACATTCGAAAGAAGAAGCAAAGAGAATCACCTGGCAATATCAGGTGGTTAAAGTTTATTTGCCCACACTGATTAGCCAGACGACCTACGCGAGAGCTTTTAGAGGACAAAGATTCAGATCGTGTCGCGCATTTTGATGGAGGACAGTTTCGAGATCATGGTAGAGTAGAGCTACACTGCCGCGGCGGTTATGAACCTCATCCAGCAAGACTGGACAGTACGTTTTTCATATTTAAAGGATTTGACACTGATTATTCAAACGCAAGTTTTGGGCAGTGTTTTTAGCACTTGTTGTTTGTCATTTCTCCTATCACAAATGCAGACATGGTTTTATGTTTACATGGCGCGATGCAATGCAACGTAACGTGTAAAAAGGCAGTATAAGTCATTATAATCAGTATCATTAAATGTCCGCTTTTAATGTTATATGTGTTCTCGTCCGGACGGGACAAAGGAGGACATCCAGTAGACATCATGGTAGGGGGCGTAACATTCCGTCACCAGAGAATGAGGTATTCGGTATCACGATGCACGGGAAGATGGCCAATCAGAGCACCCTTGCTTTTCAGGGAACTATACGCTTTGTAAAGATCGACGCGTTTCAGAAAGGTGGGGCATTTAGAAGAAACAATAATTTACAGTATGTGGAAAAAAATGTTTTTTTAACCTTAAACCACATAAAAACATTTAATTATACCAAATACACAAAATAATGTTATTTTTAGGAGCATCATATGACCCCTTTAAACATTCAGTGTTCTTTTTTTGCAAAAAAATTTTGCAAAAATGTCACCTGAAGATATTCTATACAACTTAAAAGTACATAAAGCTCAATTATACAGTAACTTTAACAAATAAGCACAAGTCAACCTGCCATACCAAACAAAGCCACAAGGAGATGTCAAAGGACTGCATATAAACTACTATACGGATCCATTCAGAATCACTAAACACACCAAAATACAAATGAAAACATTCTGATTGTGTGGAAACTCAGCGATCTGAAGGCAGCTCGACTTCATCAGTGAATAATTCCTCTGTCAGAACAAGTGATCATGTCTGTGACTCTGTTTAGAGCATCTGATGCCCGTATGTACATAAACACCACTGATCCTCACAAACTCACAAACACGCATATTGGATATGTATCAGTCGATTTTGGTTATTTAATTGTGCATTTATTTTGTTTTGATTAACTTTGTGTTTAGATGGAAAAGGTCATCTTTAAAAACTAATAATTTAATAGTTTAGTGTAATCTTTAGCAAAATTTTTAAATGAATATAATTTTCATATTGTACATTACAATCTTGTGACACTTAAATTCACTTGATTGATTTGAATTTTTAGTGTTTTATTTTTTTTATTTAGACAAAATAATATTGAATATTAATATTTCCTATTTATTGGTCATAACTTCAAAGTAATTGTTTGCTATTGGATTGAATTTTAATATCTGTGCATCCCTACTAAATGGTCTTAGATTTGTTTCAAACTTTTTACCAATGGGGTAAGAAAAGTCTATTTAATTTAATTTAATTCTTTGAAAACAAGTCCTATAATATATTGTGCAATTTTGCTTTTCAAGTAAAAATCTGGAAAACCAGTAACCAAAAACACAAATTCTAAGAAATTTTCTAAGAAAATGTTGCAGTGTACACACATTACAGGAAACTCTGTGCCACCTGACCATTTGAAAAAGCCTCATCCACTTCATTCAATCAGTTTTTCCCCACAAGGTGCCCTTAGTGGATGGTCAGACTTTGTTTATCTCATAATAACACTGGTCACGTTTGACTGACTGATCCCAGATAAAGTTCTCAGGCTCCAAATTAACCAGAGCCTGTCTTTTTTCACCCCGCAGCGTTCCAACTACCTGCACAGGCAGATGGTGGCTCTAGCTCGCCAGTATCCTAACGTCCGGGTCACACCGTGGCGCATGTCTACGATATGGGGTGGTGCCAGTCTGCTTACCATGTATCTGCAGAGCATGAAGGATCTGCTTGCCATGCGAGATTGGTCCTGGGATTTCTTCATCAACCTGAGTGCTGCCGATTACCCAATCAGGTGAGTCATCATTATCTCGCATTACTCCACTTTTGACTGATTATTCTGTTGATATCATTTGCATTGCTTGGATTGGCATTGTTTTCTCTCAGGAATGATTCAAGTTTATTGGTTGCCACAGAGAGCAATTGAGTTAACACCTGACTATAGCATTTAGCTGTGGGCTGCTGGGAGATTAGTTCCAAGCAATATCACAATTTAGTTTAACTGTTAAGGGATTACATCTACGCATCTTGTGGAGATTGTACTTGTTTATTCTGAATTAGCTCAATTTAATATTGACAAAGCCCCACAACACAATAAAAAAAACAGGGAACTTGAAGATATTGAACTTAAAGGGTCTCTGAAATTAAATGAGAGCTTGTGGACTTTATTTATGTAAAATAAAGAGATTAAATAAAGAGATTGTGAATATTAGAAAGTAGCTGCGCCAGAAAGTGATGCATATTTTTTAAGATCTTTAAAAATGACTGATAGAGAGAGATTAGAGAAAAGGATATTTTTTTTTTTTTTTTTTTTTTTTTTGATATATTATATCTATGTTTTGTGTTATATTAACAGAATCCTCATTGCAGCCATCTTAAAATTCTAAATAAGCAACTAATAAGAAGTAATAAAAATAATTACTACTGGTATTATTATTATTATTATTATGTGGTTCAAATAAAAACATATAATATGAAAACATTTGTTCATAATCAGTTTGTTTATATTTTTCAGTTTTTTTAAAGTCCGCTATTTTTCTTTCCCAAATATTCTTCACATTTAAAAAAATAATAATAAAATGCCCCAGTATTACAGTATCTCATCACATTACCTGTAACTCAATGTGGCAGTTCTGTCTGTAAGCCGAACTGTGTCTGAAAATTTGAATTATCACCATGATAAATGCCATTAGCGTGCATAACTCTTCAGTCCATAATGAGAGCAGGATGAGAGGTAGAGTAACCCAGCTACTCCCCCGGCTACAATCAATATTAAAGCCATGTCATTTTCTGCAGCCCTCAGAAATCAGGGTGTTAGAGATCGATACAGACATGTGATGAATTCTGGCCTGTCCCGCGCAGCCGTTCAAGGTTAATCCTGCCTCTCTATCACTCCGTCGCACGCCACACCTCCTGACCAGAGAGGAAAGTTAGCTATGAGCCAAAACCCCTTTAAAGCGGAACATCAAAGAAAAATAAAATCATTCTTTTCATCTCAAGCTCGGAGTAGGGTTCAACATGAGGACAAATCGGTCCATTAAGGAGTCCGATCCGGCTCCTCCGGTTGTGTTGATGGAGACTTATTTCTCAGTCCACTATCACAACAGAAACATGGGTCAGCAGAGATGAAGCTGCGAGGAAAATAAATTCAACAAAAGAAATGTTGACAGTGTGAAGTCCACAGCATGAAAAAGTATGTTTATATAAGTATGCTTATGCACTCTTAATCAAGGGTTGCTACCACAAAGCATTGTTCTGTTTCTGTCTATCTGTGGCATTGAAGTGTATAGAATGCAACAGTGCCTGCCCACTTGTTTAGCGGCCATGGTTTCCGGAAGTATTTTTCCCATTCAAGTCTTTATATGAACCAAACCAACCAGCTATAAGGTGAACTTTGATTTGAAGCAAAGAAACATCTGAAAACAGGACAAAAAGACAAGGGTACAAAGGTACAAAGATGGCATGAATGCATTTAACTGCTTTAATGAGGGAATACTGAAAAATATAAATATCCATTTGCTTTTAATTTATGTAGACAAAAGACAAAATAGGTAGCATTTTAATATCTGTGCATCCTCTCTAAGTTCTTAGATTTATGCTTAAAACTTTTTACCAATGGGGCAAGAGAAGTACAGTTTAATAAAATAAATTTTTTTTTTAAATAATTCCTGATATCTTGTGCAATTTTGCTTCTCATGCAAAGTGATTTTATTTTCCAGAGGGGTATTCCAGAAAACAGATTATGTGACATACCCGGGTATGTTTAAGGGTACATAAGTAGATAAACTCAGCATTCGGTTCCAAAAACGGAGGTAATTTTCAGGGTATGTAAGTAGACATAGCAACTTACTCTCTGAACATAACCTACTCCCGGATGCATTTTTGGAACTAGCATACCTCAAGTAAGCAAGGTTTGGGTTAATCAACCAAGAGTTCAGGGTATATGTAGTCTCGCGTAGCCAGACCTTCAGGCTGACGGCTGAAGGTCTGGAATCCATGGCAGCTTTTATTGGCCAAGGCCCGCCCATGAGGCCGTTTGACCGACATGTCAAACAACCAATTCAGCGTCACGTTTTGGGGCGTGGAAATGTCACCACAATAACAGACTTTCTGGAGTACACCCCTGATGTTTAGATATTTATATACAACAATATTTTATATTTATTGCAAAATATGCATATTAAACATGCAAATATTTATGTAGTTTGAGAGTGTAGGGAAACTGACTACATAATTCACAGTGCATCATGGGAGTGGGCTGGCACTAAAATGCTCTTTAGGTGTTGTTTCTAAAGTGTAATTTTGGCATAGTTATATATTCCTTGATTGGTGGAGGTTTCTCTGCATAATCATGGGTCATGTGTATTTTACCAGGGTTTTCTGCTGTTGAACACAATTATTTTAAATAGAAGTTGAAATAATGCTTGCTGATGGCTTCAACAAAAGCATGTACCATTGATTAACAACCATATAGCTCACCGCACATCAGTCTGTAAAGGTTTGTAAGTTACCGTTAAGTCCCCTATGGAGAACCCGACTTTTTTACTTCCGGAACCCGACTGTTGCACTCCAGTACTGTAGGTGAAAGATCTCCTCTGATTGGACAAAAGTGAGCACAGACTGATAGATCAAGTGGGCGAAGCCTGTTTGGACTCCATTAGACCTAATCTCAATTTGGCCAGAAAGACTTGAAGGGTTATCTTCCTGACGTTGAATGTTTTTCTCACTCTTGCAACCAATGGCCTTTGACAGACAAAGCGAGTGTGAGACAGGAAGTGAGGTGAGAGACAGACTGAGGGAAATAGAAACAAAGCCAAAGACAATGTTCAACTGCACGCCTGACTTCAGTGTGTTTGCAGAAGGTTGACTTTAGAGACACTGGAGACTGCTTTCAGCTTCATAGCAGCTGCTCCCATTACCGGCTAATTGCGTATGACAGTGCGTGTTAGAGGACCTGAGAGGATGTCTTCAGTCTTGGCCTTCCTAAAGACCTGTGCACAGCCCTTTTGCAGAACGCTTTGTCCGCATGTCGTGACTGCGGTGCTGAGGGAGGTGCGGTACCTGTGTCTGGTGACTTAACTGCTTATTTTCCCCTCTAATTCCCTCCTGATGTCCGTCCTTCTGCATGGATGACTGTGAAAGGGGCTCTCTGCTCTATAGGCGAGCCTGGACGCCAGGGGTGGGGGGCTCTGTTACACAGTGGCTTTGTTGCGAGCGCCAGACTCTTTTCTTCTATTTATCCGCACCATCTTGCTCTTTTTCTCCAGCCCTGTTTTTAAGTCAGCGCAGCTGTATTTATGGCCTTTTCATGAAGAGAGAAAAGGAGAAAACAATGAGTCTGGACTCTGTTGTTCTCCTCTTCCCATGTGGTCACATGGGCTCCATGACGCCCTCTTCTGGAACAGAGCAGCTCTACAGACCGTTTCAGAATGAAATACTAGCTTACTAAGTACTATGCAGTATATATTGTATTTAATATATATGCTATAAATAGTATATTCACATTACTAAATGAAAAAAATAGTATGCGGTATACTTGAGAATGTTCATAATTCATGTCTAACTGTAATTTGCATATTGTGTTATGATTGGTCTTCTTGCATTTATTTGCATTCTTATAGGTGATTATTTGTTTTATATTATTTTTTTTGCTTGTGCAGTGTGCAATAAACATTTCAAATTGTATTATGCTACATTGATGTCACATTAACTCACTGTTGCATTCAGTTATTTAAAAAAAAATTCATTTTTCCTTCTTCATTCATTTTTCGCAGTCTGGTTTAAAAAGGGGTTAAAAAAGATATAATTTGCTTCCAGTTCATTCATGAGATCCAGTTGGGCACATTGCATTATGGTATACAGTATTCCTCTTGATGTGCTCTGGTTGCATTCTGTGCAATTGTAGCAGGTCATCCAAGTATTCCGTGCCTAGAGAAAATTTGCATACCATGAAGAGACTTCAAAAATTACGCGTAAACAATAACATCCCTTCTGTCTCTCTCTTTCTCCTGCTCCCTCCCACTCGGACTGATGCTCATTATTATTGCACAGTTTTGACAGCACTGCAGTCATATTTCAAATCTCGCTGGTAGCTCGGTTACAGAATACAGTACTCTAATAGCCTGAGGTCTGAGTTTAGCCAGCGTAGGGAGTGACTGGCAGCTGTACATGCGCTGAGCAGTAGGCATGTAGACAACATCATGCAAGTGATGATGGGATGACAGAGCGTTTACTATGGAGCTAAAAATCACATGCAAGCTTCAACAAATTCACCTCAGCTATTTAGATCTGTTTGGTTGCAAACAAACATTTGTTGCCTTCTTTTGGACACAAAATAGGAGACAGTTGTTTTTTTGCAATTACCAACCAATCCTAGTTAATTTTAGCGTATAGGACTAAAACTTACTGACTTTGCACGTACAAGGTATAGCAATTTCCTTTTTTTATTTTTTTATTTTCCTGACGTTGTTACACTTGTGGTGTACCTGGCCAAAAATAACTGGCCTACCAAAAATTGCTTGTAAATTGTTTTGCTATATTGTTGCTATATATTGGATTTAATCTTATTATCTTATAATCTTATTATATTATTAACTTGTTTTCTTTCAAATAGCACAAGTTTTGTATTTGTTGTTGTTGTTTTCAACTGATGGCCTTATGATCTGAGCTTATGCTCCACATTTGTGGGTTGAACATTGCCAAAGTAATAATTTTTTCGCAATCCGTTCCAAAAAGAAAAAGAAAACCTGTGCTAATTGAAAGAAAACAAGTTGACAAAAAGATAAAATGTATAGAATAGATTTTGTAATTATAAAGCATAATGAGAGACTTACAAAACATTTTTAATGGCTGGTCATTTTTGACTGGGAACACTAAATTAGGTAAAGGATTTCCACCACAGTACAAGGGTTAAAATTTGTAAGCGTTATAAGAAGTGAATTATTAAGGTTATAATAAGAATTTAAAAGTCAAATATAATGGGACAGCACCTTTAACATTGAATTCTCTCATTGACTTTCATTGCAAGAATGTTCGCAAATACTATCTAACAGTAATTTGCAAACTTTATTGTGATTCTTGTTCATAGTCAAGGCTAGTAACCAAAAAGTTGCGGGTTTGATCCCCAGAAATGTGAGCTATGACTGCTGTTCCTTTGAGCAAGCCATTTTTCAAATTCCACTTTCCCTGGTATTGCGATAAATAAAGACTTTATTATTATTTTTATCTTTAGTGTGAAGTTCTTTCTTCTGTACCAGAAGCCTGCAGTGAAAAAAACTAATGTGAGAGAGGAATATGTATGGGGAAAACTGACTACAGACTTTCAGGCAATGCATTGCGACAGGCGGTGAAACAGGGCAGCTGGCATTAGGGGCGGAATCTGGCTCTGTATGTGAGCTTGGACTCACCCAGAATCCCTCATGCTCCGCGCTCATTTACACTGTGGCTCACTAGCCTGATTTGCAAACTCTCTGTTACTCTTTCTCTCCATCACTTGTTTTCTGGTTTCTCTTCCAACATTTTTTCAATGTCTCCTCAGGACCAATGATCAGCTGGTGGCCTTCCTGTCCAAATACAGAGATATGAATTTCATCAAGTCCCACGGGAGAGATAATGCTCGGTGAGTGCTGACGTGTGATCACGCTGATGGCTTATGGTGCCCAAGACACTCAAACACGTGCCAGTCGCACAGAAGGGTGCCTTTTATAACAGATAAAAATACATTTGTAATTTGCATTGTTGATAATTGCCAACAGATTCATCAGAAAACAAGGTTTGGACCGGCTTTTCTTTGAGTGTGACACCCATATGTGGCGGCTTGGAGACAGAAAAATTCCAGAAGGCATATCCGTGGATGGAGGCTCTGACTGGTTTCTGTTGAACCGAATTTTCGTGGAGTATGTCATCAACTCTCAAGATGACCTTGTGACCAACATGAAACGTTTCTACACGTACACACTCTTACCTGCGGAGGTGAGACCCCAAAATAATGCAAAATTAATGTTCAAGAAGTAAAAATGTGTTGTTTTCCCGCAAAAAATATCTAAATATCCTTAAAACAATTAAAATTTACTTGCCTGAATAAGATATTTAGAGAATGTATATTGCATTACATTTATTATTGGATTTTCTTATTTTGAACAAATCTAAATAATTTAGGGGCGTTGGGGGGGGGGAGCTTGAGTTACGTTTAAAAAAAGGAAAGAAATGGGGTAAGAAATAGTAATTAGTCTTAATTCGGCGATAATATATTCAAGATATATTCTCTGAAAAATAAATTCTTACACAATTTTCACTGTAAATTACATTTATCTTGTTTTAAGGATATTTAGATATTTTTTTCCTACAAAAACAAGACAATAATAATGATCAAGAAAATGACTTTGCACAATATTACAAGGATTCTGCTACATTAATTCACTAGATTGGTGTTTCATTAATATTTCTCACTTATTCATGAGTTTGAAGTTTACGATGATAAATTGAGTAAATTTCCAAAAAGCGAGATGAATTTGCAGTTTTATTTGCTCATTTGCATTGTGTATTTGCTCATTTGAAATGACTGTGTCAATGTGTTAGTTTTAATGAAGGGCTTTTTGCCATGCTGCAGCGAAATTGGATTCTTCGCTCTGTCTAGGTCTAGTTATTCACCGCTGAGATATTGGATATTGTGGCTTGAGAAGGCAATTGGCTCTTTTTTACTGATGTAGACATTTAACACACTAGACCTCCTGACAGGGCCATTCTGTTAGACATCCATCTTCGTTTTATCAGATGTCATTATTCTGTTTCAACCTCTTAGTCATCTATTTGCTTCTCTTTCTCTTCACCTCTCACCGTCCCTTCCTATTTATCATCCTCCTCCTCCCCGATCCTCTCTCTGTCTTCACAGTCGTTCTTCCACACGGTTCTGGAGAACAGCCCGCACTGCGAGAGCATAGTGGACAACAACCTTCGTATCACTAACTGGAATCGAAAGCTAGGCTGCAAGTGTCAATACAAGCACATTGTAGACTGGTGCGGCTGCTCGCCGAACGACTTCAAGCCCTCCGACCTGCCCCGTTTCCAGGTGAGCATCTCGTACCCTTCCCGCGATGCTTTCAGCCCTCTCGGTGTCTGACTGTATCAGTGCAGCTGGCGCTAACAGGAGCAGTTCAATGAACCCGATCAGTAGTTAAACACTTTTAAAGCCTTTTCCGTCACAGCGCTGACCTCACGCCTCAAGGAGACCTACGCCGCGTCCTGTTTAGTCTGAATAAGCACAATAGGCCTTTAATTTACCTTAAACCAACACCTAATAGTGTGAGACCAGCTCTCCAGTCAGTAGCGATTTCAATCAAGATTAGAAATCCAATGAGACGCAACTAAAGGAAAGCCTTGCTAACTCGTGCCTACACAGGGGATCTGTAATTAACTCTGGCCGGCAGAAAAGGACGATGAGGGATCAATTGTGAGGCAGTCTCTCATCAAAAGGATTCTGGTAGTGAGTCTAGTATAGTGGAATGAGGCTGTGGAGCTTGACCGCAGCAGCCAGTTCCCTTCTCTCCCCCCTACCTTTGGTCTGGAAGTCTCTCATTAGCCTCAAGTACAGAGTCAATCTTAACGTGGTCATGCCCGACCCCGGTGACTCACTCTCTCTACTGTAAACGGAGCTACAGACCCAGTCGAAATGAGTTTAAAAGTTGATTTTTCACATAGCTGGCTGTGCTTTGTTTTCCATTCTGCTGCAACCGAACTGCAGCTTTGCATTTTCTCTCTAGGCCTGTTTTTCTCCATGTCGTGTTGCTTGCGGTATGGTTTCACATTAAACGATGCAGCAGTCTGTTCGGCAGGCCGTTTCCTCATAAACTCCCTACTGTGCGCTTGTGTGCCAAATCATGACATCATCACTGTCTGCCACATCAGGCAGATTTTGCCACTTGCTCGCTTTTTTCAAAGCCAACCAGCTGATGAAGACACTTTTCTTTCTTTTACCCATTTAACCACAATGGTGAATCTTGATGTTCATATATTCGAATTAAAGTACAATTTCTCTCATTTTTAAGTTATTTTGGCCCTGTTTTATTTATAGCTAGTTTTTCCTGTTCTGAATAAGGGCTGAAAATCCAGCACAATCATCTGCGTATTTCGAGCATCGCTAAATGTTTACAGCCACAACCGCTCTACATAATGGAGTCCTTTCATAGAGCCTGCGGTTAACTCATTCAGGCCTGTGCTGGGGGAAGGGTCTGCGAGTGTTTAGCGGGACAATTATCACTGAAGGCATGACCATATTGAGTATTGAGTAATTATTCTGTGACAATACCTCCTTTCTCACAGACAGCTCTGAAGAAAAAGTACAATGGGAGAGGAAGGGAGGCTTGAAATGTGTCATGGCAGTTCAGTTTTTATCCAGGCATTTCTCACCCCTCACCCTAGAAAGGTCCAAACCATATAAAAGAGCTTCCTCGACATGCCTCTCCAAATCACTTTATTATATTTCTTATGCTTTCTCTCTTTCTCATGTGTTCTTTGCCTTTTATAACTGTTATAGCTGAATTCTGTTTAAAGGGATAGTTCACCCAAAAATTAAACTTCTGTCATTTACTCACCCTTGTGTCATTCCAACCCTCTATGACTTTCTCTTTTTTTTTGAGGAGCACAAAAGGAAATATTTTAAAGGGTTAGTTCACCCAAAAATGAAAATTAGCTTGTGTTTTACTTACCCTCGAAGCATCCTAGGTATATATGACTTTCTTCTTTCAGAGATCCTATCGGATGCGTATTACTAGATATAAAATTGTCCTGGCTATTCCAAGCTCTATCATTGCAGTCAGCGGGTGTTGCAGTTGAACAAATAAAGCGCTCGCATTCATAATAAAATGTGCCGCAGACGGCTCCGGGGGATGAATAAAGGCCCCCCTGTAGCGAATCCATGAGTTTTTTTGTAAGAAAAATATCCATATTTCTAACGTAATAAACACTTTTCTCTCACTTCTGTTATCTATCATACGCGGATCCGTTCCGGCAGAAGGTGTATGACGTATTATATGCTAGTCTCGCGAGTTTGTTTAATAGGAGCAAAGGAAGCAAAGTTTCCTTACTTTAGCAAAGGAAAACCAGTCTCCTCTTGGTTTATATCGAGATCCTCCGACATTCTTCTTTACAAATCCATGTGGTTGTACTTCTAATTAGTGACCGTTGTTTTGTTTAGATCTCTCCGCATGCGTCACTAATCACGCAATGCGCGCGTTTACGTTCATCCGCCCAGAACTGCTTCAGTGTCTGCAGTCAACGGAAGTAACAGTGATATAAAAGTGTTTATTACGTTTGAAATATGGATATTTTTCTTACAAAAAACGCACTTGGTCCCAGGGGGCTTTTATTCATCCCCTGGACCGTCTGCGGCACGGTTTATTATGAATGCAAACACTTTATTTGTTCAACTGCAACACCCGCTGACTGCAATTATAGAGCTTGGAATAGCCAGGACAATTTTTTATATAACTCCGACTGGATTCGTCTGAAAGAAGAAAGTCATATACACCTAGAATGCTTCGAGGGTAAGTAAAACACAAGTTAATTTTCATTTTTGGGTGAACTAACCCACTAAAGAATTGTACAGTTTGCTCTTTTCTATGCAATTATAATAAAAATAATTGTTGCAAAGAGTTGCGACGTCCTATTTTCACAATTTTCAAATAAATACATCAATCCAGTTTAACAGTCTGAATGATTTATGAATCAGATCTTTCCAATGAATCACTTGATTTAGTTCATAGTAGACCTTAGTTCACTGCTAAATGGAATTTAACAACCGTTTTTACAGTGGCACACACTGTATAAAAGTTCTAGATCACATCATTTTCACAACTCGCAACTTTCACCATTGTTTTATGGAGTTTCTGATTACTGTACGTCTACACCGTGTCTACACTTGATGAAGTGACACGACAAATCCCTGACAGTAAACTGATGCCTCGTTCTATTTATGACGTACTGACACAAAGTTCAAATGATTTGCAGTGGTCGCTTTGTGGCTTCCAGTGTAGACAGACTTTAGCTGTTGCAGCGCAGTGCGACACGACAACTGTCGCATCTGGTGTAGACACGGTGTAAGTTTTTTTTTTCTCAGAAAGACGTTTTGTCAGCTGAAAAATCGATATATTGTTAAATAACAGTGCAATCTCTTGAACGCACTGCATTTCTATCCCTCACAGCCTTGTTTTCATTCCTGTCAGAAATGTTGGCACTACCCTGGCTACAGCCTATTACCGGTTTAAATGATTTGTTTATAAATCACACTGATCATGTTCTTCTGAACTTTCTCTTTAGTGTTGCATGGAATAAAGAAAGTCATATGGGGTTGGAAAGCCATGAGGATGAGTAAATGATGACAGAATCTTAATTTTGGGGAATTTTCATTCCTTTCATGACTCGTGTTTTGATTTTTCCATCTTCTAGGACGGTCTCCTGAAAGATGTCTGTCAGGGGTCTGATGTAGCCTGAAAACTATTTCAAGCATGAAGATTTTTGGTTCTTCACAGATGTTGTGCTTCTTCTTATCTGTTTTACGTTACATATGTTAGTCTGCGGGGAGGCGAGGTGGAGGCCGCGGGTGGAATGGACTCGTGTTTAGGGGGGGGGTGGGGATGTATGTTTGTGAATGGTGGATTGTGTGAATAAAAAAAAAGAACAGCAATACCACCTGTTTCATACCAGAGATAATTGCCACCTTTGATTTCAGATTTTTTTGCCGTCAATTATCTCTGAATTTCCGTATCTGATTCTTTTAGCTTGTTCCCCCTTCTAGAACATCTTCTGGAGATAGGGTGTTGGCCAAACGCTTTTAGTTTTTTCACGGTTCCGCTTCGTCTGTCACTAATCTCTTCTTTAGCTTTCCTGGCTTCTTTTCCCAACAGTCTCAGCAGGCTGTCATTGGGTCTCCTCAGCGTCTCTTTGTCTGCCACACTTCACGCTGTTCTAATTACCTTTCTTTCTATGTCTTTGTATCCATCAGCAAAACCACCAGGCCCACACCCACCCCATTCTTCCAAGGAAGTAAAGTTTTTGATTTTGAAAGCCAGTTTGTTTTGTTAAATGCAAGTGTTTGAATTGATCGTTTTTGTTTAGTTTGATGAAAGCCCAGTGTTGTTGTTTAGAAGTTGTTTGTAATCAAGAGATAGTGAATCAGGCGGAAACAGTCTTTCCTGGTTCGGGAGTAAGAGTAGGAGTATGCCCAGTTAGTGAGGGGATGAGTAGCCCCGGGCACGCCGGGGGGTCTCAATCTAAGGGCTCTGGGGCCGAGACATGGCTGGAATGTTTTTTTTGAATGAATGATTATTGTAAGAATAGCGGGAGTGAGCTATGGTATTGCACTATTAAGATGGTTTTTTGGAAGCGGACTGATGGGAGATGAGTAATATGGATAAAGCGGATGGGGGGATGAAATGGAGGGGGAGGGAGTGGTTTTATATTAAGGATGGGATATGGATGGGAGATGGTTATTCACAGGCCTCTGTCCGAACCGCGATCTCACTAACTATCATGCCTTTCGCCCGATCCGATTGGGTCTGGCCGGAAGACTGCAACTCATTACAGGGTGACGACACCAAGTAGAAGACGGTTTAGTGACAACAGCTGCCCTGCAGGGCGGGTCAAGATTACACAGGGTATATGGCATTTTTCCTTAAGTGCAAAACTGAGTTGTCAGGATGTGTCTTTGCGTTTTTAGGTGATCTAAATCTATTATGTTTGGACTTGTTTGAGCGGTTTTTGCAATTGGCTTTGGTTGAATGGAATACAGAAAAAAAAAGAAAAAAAAAAGAACAAAAAAAAAAAAAAAAAAAGAGCAGCAAGAGCAGCTAGCTTGCACCTTTCTGAAAAATCAGTTGTTTTGTGTTTAACGTCAGCGTAGTAGAGTAGAAAAGTAGTAGTAAGTAAGAGGGTAGTACTAGGATTTTACACTGGAAATTGTGTGAGGATTGAGGATTGTGAGATTGACTTCTTATGAGATGACTTAAATCGCTGGATGGTAATTGAATGATGATGAATTCATACTCTGCAATCAATAATTCATAATTGCACATTATAGTCGACACAAACCGTTTTTTAATTCTCATTGCAAGAGAACTTGTTTTTAATGTAGTTTATCTTATTTTACCTTCAATAGGGTTGTTCATAGTTTTCAAGGATTTCCAGATTACATCTCATTGGCTAGATTCTAACAAGTGACAGATTAATTTTGCATAAAATTACAAAGAATCTCATTGGATGCACAGCTTTTGACGTTGTTGAGCAAATATGTGAAGTATTGTAGTAAAGTTAATTTTCAATCATTTTTGAAAGTGATTTTAAAATTATAGATCATTTAATCAATAATATTAAATACTACACCCTCATTTTGATTATATATTTATAATAAATATAAGTAAAGAATTGGTATTTCATTTAATGCATTTTTAGCCCAACCCGTGTTTTAATACATTTTGACTATTAATTTAGTTTAATTTACTGTTCATTTTATTTTAGCGATAATTTAATTAGTTGATTTGATTACTGTTGTACTCCATTAAAACCCATTAATATTTCTCCATTAAAACCTCCATAAATATGTTTGGACTGTGAAATATTTCAGAGATTACTTTTGACTTTGAATTTCACCTGAGTAATGATTCTGCAACTCTAGATCATCCTTTCTGATTGGCATCCCACCAATCACTGCTCTAAATAAATTATATTGTTTAAAACATAATTTCATTTCAAGTGCATTGTTCCTCTAACATTTTTCATAGTAATAATTATGTTTTGTTTATAACCGTATGTATATTGGCATTCTGGCTGTTCTGAAAGCTAAAGAAGTGCACACTCATTTGTGCTGTCTGCCGAGGGAAGCGCGGCTTTGTTTGATCTCACTCGCAACAGATCTGAAGTTCCTCAGCTGTCCAAACATCTGTCATTACTGAGATAGAAAAGAGAGAGAGACGGACGAACAGAGATGGTAGGGAGGGGCTGTAGAGGGGAGGTGGAACGGCGGACCGGGGGCGGGTTGAGGAGTGGGAGGAGGGGTGGAGAGGCGGAGCGAATTAGAGGGGCGAGAGAGACGCGGACGAAAAAACCGAGCATGTGGAGAGAAGGAGTTGGTCAGTGGTGCTGCTCTGTGTTTTATAGATGTTGTGTATTCATCAGTGTTTGCAGTAATGTATTGCTGGCAAAGTCGCTGACTGTGTTGTCTGGTGCGGGAGGGGGATTTGACGCATGTACGGGCTGGCTTGGGCGCATTTTAGAACACTGCGTGCGTACAGGTAGTATTTGGACCCGGCATGTATGTGGGATCTCTCCATCAACACAAAAGGAGGCGGTTCTGTTTGCTGTTTGGTGGGGGGTTGGGGGGGGGGGTGGGTGGTTGCGGGTGTCTCGTTCAGGGGGTTTTTTTCTTTGTTGTGCGACGTGAGTGACGGCGGGCCTGTGTGAGGTACCAGGCGGAGGAGTGGCAACAGGCACTCTGGTTTTTCACAGGCGCTTGTGACATCAGTGCGTTACGAGAAGAGGGCTGATGTGTGGGCTCGCTTGAAATGGGAAGGAATATTAGCTGCTTCTGTAGTACACATGACATTGCTGCTGGCCCCCACCCTCATGCAGTTTAGTTTGACAGAGGATGGGGGAAGGAAGGAGGAGGGGGTGGTGGGCGGTGGAAGTGTTGGGGGGGTTGCGCACTGGTTTTGCCCGCCAATTTTTGCCCGCCAGCCTTTGGCGGCTCGGTGGGGGAGGAGGGGGGCGTCGGGGGCGGCGAGGCGTGGGGGGGGTGGAGAGGCGTTTTGCATCCCCCGCAAAAAATGGTGTAAATATTGTTGATGGTTCTGCCTTGTTTCAGGCAATGATTAAGTAGCGGTGGGTCGTTTGTGCGGGAATATGGAGCACCTCCAGCCCGGGCTGGTAACGGATGGTGATGAGCAAAGCTGTGAGGAGAGATCGACCATTTTGTGGTGAGGAGAGCAAGCCATCCGCTTGCGCATCTTGGCAGATCTTTTGTGGTACTATGTGTATGCTATCAGTCCTGCGTGGCCATCTCTTCTGTCCGTGTCTGTTGAGTGTCTCACAGCCGCGTTCTTCTACCTATCTACAACATACGTTCACGAGAAAATAAACTTCACTCAGAATAACAAAAAACATTTGAGTTGGTCGTTGCTAGCAAGTTTTTTTTTCAGGTTTTGTTTTTTGCGAATTTTTGTTGGTGGAAAGAGTAGAAGAGTTGTTTGTTAACAAAGCCCAGCCAGAGTATATTGTGAAAATCACTGAGACAATTTTTACTAGTCACATAATGGTCTTAAGGAGTAGTTCGGTGTTAAGAGGAAAGTGTTATAGTTCTGTTGGTAGTTGTTACATGTTGCAACTTCTGTGCTTAAACAGTTTATAAAAAAATATATACACTACCGTTTAAAATCTTTAGGGTCAAGTAAGAAGTTTTTTTGTTTTTTGTTTTTTTTTTAAATAAGTCTCTTATGCTCACAAAGGCTGCATTTATAATATTCTATCCAGGGTGCAGGTCTTCCAGCCAGTTCTATCAAACCTTTACAATTAATCCAAAATGCCGCTGCAAGGGGGGAAAGCAAGAAGGGAACAGAAGAAGAGAAAAAAGGGAACGCATATGTATATCATTTCATATGTCACACCTCTGTTCATCAATTTGCAATGGCTACCAAGTGTTGCGCGCAGATATTAAAGTAAATTGGCATTAGTTTAGCCTACACAAAACCACCATGGCTCTCACCCATTTACCTAATTCATTACTCAGAGTTGATTGTACCCCATAGAAAGCTTGCGTTTTGCAAAAGTTGAACGGCGCGTATTACGTTTATTGTGCCATACGCAAAGAGGCACAAAATCACTTTTTAAATGACTTCTTTTTCATAACTGTTCCTCCGGGTGGGGTGTTGGAAAATAAAATTGACCTTTGCCCCAATCACTACCCGCAGCTGAAAAGTTCCTTAACCATCTGTCAAGGAGGAAGAAACAACAAAAAACACCCATCATTCGACGTTTGATTTTTTTTTTTTTTTTTCTTTTTTTTTTTTTTTATTAAAAAAAACATTATTATATTTTTTATGACATACTTTTTCATTTTTTTCTATTCTAGTCTACTTGTTTTGCTTTGTTGTGCTGGTGTTTGTTGTTGTGGTGATCTGTGTGTGTCGTGTGTATACATAGCTATTCATATACAGTGGGGAAAAAAAAAAAAAAAAAAAACAAAGAAAAAAAAGAGGGAAAAAAAAAAAAAAAAAAAAAAAAAAAAAAAAAAAAAAAAAAAAAAGAAAAAAAAAAAAAGGGGAAAAAAAAAGTAAAGAAAAAAACAAAAAAAAAGGAAAAAAAAAAAAAAAATAAAAATGAAAAAAAAGGAAAAGAAAAAAAAAAAAAAAAAAAAAAAAAAAAATAAAAAAAAAAAAAAGTATGTAGTCAGCCACCCACATTGTGCAACGTTCTCCACTTAAAAAGATGAGGAGAGGGCCTGTTCTTGTAATTTTCATCATAGGTATACCTCAACTATGAGTGACAAAATGAGAAGAAAAAAAAATCCAGAAAATCACATTGGATTTTTAAAGAAGAATGTATTTGCAAATTTAGTTGGAAAAAAGTATTTGGTCAAATAACAAAAGTTTCATTCTCAATACTGCTGTTATAGACCCTTTGTTGGCAAAGACAGGAGGTTTCAAACGTTTTCTTAAGTATTCACAAGGTTTTCACACATGTTTCTGGTTATTGTGGCCCTCCGCCATGCAGATCCCTCTAGAGCAGTAGTAATGTTTTGGGGCTGATTCGTGGGCAACACGGATTTTCAACTCACCTCCGAAAAGGGATTTTCTATGGGGTTGGATCTTGGAGGGATCTGGCTATAGGGCCAACTCCGGACCTTGAAATGCTTCGTACGAACCACTCCTCGGTGCCCGGGCGGCCGGGGGGGCCGCGGTGGGTTTGGGATCATTGTCATGCTGAAGGACCCAGCCATGTTTCATCTTCAATGCCCCTGCTGATGGAAGGAGGTTTTCACTCTAAATCTCACGATACGGCCCCCATCATTCTCTCGTTTACACGGATCAGTCGTCCTGGTCCCTTTGCAGAAAAACAGCCCCAAAGCATGATAAGGAAAATTTCTTTACTCTAACCTTTGATCAATTTAATGCATTCTTAAAGAATAAAAGTATTAGATTATTTCAAAAGACCCCAACAAAAGCTAAATGGAAAAGAATGTTACAAGGAAAAAAAAATTCTAGGGACAATCTATTTGTGGGAATGGGAATATGTAATGTTGTCAAAATCAGTCTTTTGTCAAAAATAGTCAAAAATATATTTTTTCAAAAAATGCAAAATGCTTATATATCATTACCAGTAAGAAATAATATATTTTTTAATTCCCCAATGAATACGCCATTGGCAAATGTGGCAGAAGTTAATTTGGCTCCCTAAATGCAAGGGTTGTGAATTATTAAATGAGGGTTAAATTACTTATTTTGTGCCCTTAGGTATTTTGCCATGGGACATCCTGTGTCTGTCCACATCTACTTCCTGTCTGATGAGTTCCAGGGATACCTGGTCAGGCATCATGCCACCAACCTGGCGACCAGCAAACTGGAAACCCTGGAGACCTGGGTCACGCCCAAACAGTTCTTCAAGTTCACCAATCCACCCAATACCTTCAACAGACTGCAGTTTGCAGAGGTTAGTAAACTCACGCTATTACAATACACACACACAAACACACTGGAGAGAAAATGTTTTTGTATATTCTGATAGTTAAGCGATGATGGGTAGCACATTTATGTATTTTCTGTTTGTCATTTTTATTCATGAACAAACTGTCATCATGCAGTTTTTCATAAATAAAAGTTTTAAGACAATGTTTATTTTCTTCTGGCTCACTGCAGTAGAAATGTATTGGCAGTCTATAGGTGCAGAATCGCCCCCGCAGTACCCTCAGAATGTATTCATTGCTAAGAAAATTGACCTCTGAATATTATTGGCAATCTTACACTGCTGCACATTGTGCTTGACATACTCTGTTAAACAACCAATAATTCAGGCGTTCTTCATTGATTTAGCTGTCAGGCAGCGCCATACCTGTCATCTTGCCCTTTGGCGTAATCAGTGATTTGTCTGCCACGAGTATGGGGATAAAATAATGACTTCACGCTGAACTGCCCTCAGTTTATCTGTTGGAAGCCAAGGGTACATGTTCGGTTTCAGACACAAGAGTTAGATGCGGATAGATGACTTTAAACTGGATGTGAACATCTCTAACTAGCTAATATGTTTTTTAAATATCCGGTAAAAATTACACACTTCCTTTTGCTGATGAAAGAGACAAGCAATTCAAATTAAAGGTGAACAATCACTCTACTCTACTTTTAGTTCAAATATTTAATCTTTTATATGTGTTAAATAATAATAATAATAACGTGAGCAATAAAAAGAAATAATCTTTTTTTTGTGATGCATGCAATTTTTCGGATGCATATTTTTTCATTTGAAGACTGGAGAGTATTTTTGCCATCACAGGAATAAATTATATTTTAAATATATATTCAAATAGAAAACACTGTAATAATATTTCACAATATTACAGTATTTTTGATCAAGTAAATTCGGGTTTTATGAGAATAAGAGACTTCTTTCAAAAACATTTAAAAAATTTACAGACACCAAACTTTTGAATAGTAGTGTATATTCTAGATTGTATATAAATTTATGGCTAGTAAATGTTCTTAATTCATCTGTGTGGCAAACATTTCGGAGCCTGTCTGGACTTCATTTCCCAGCATCCATCGTTGGGGGGACACTCGTAGACAAGACAGCAGAGCTGTAAAGTGCTTAAACCAAATCCAGCTGGGTCTCGGGCATCTTCCAAACAGAATGATCAAATTGATTTGCCCTGTTTTACTGAGGTGCGAGCACGACCAAGGAGGGATATGGGACAGGTCAGCCGTAAGAGACTCCAGCTGTCGGTCACGTCCTTCGGTAGAAAACTCTGTTGTTTCTAAGAGTGGCCTGAGTTAGCTAATGTTAGACAGCTCCAAGCCACCAGCACCCCCCGTCCCACAAGTCAAATTACCTCACAGTGGTAGAAACATTACACTGGGCACTGCTGATCGTTGGATGCAATTATGCTCATCTCAGCTGGTACTGGCTGTCCCAATTGATGCCATCTGTTTACTTACGATGGGATCTTGTGCAATTCATTTGGCTGTATGTGCCTCTCTTATGTGTACAGAGCTGAGGCATCCCGGTACTCTGGTTTCTTAGGGGACTGAATTTGAAGGATACAGAAAGCTTGTACAGCTTCCATAGCAATGAGAGCCTGTGTAGTGTCTGGAGAAAGAAAACAGAAAGAAAACTTTTTTTTTTTTAAAGACTTTTATTTTGCAAGGATGCATTAAATGTATCAAAAGTGACAGTAAATTAGAATGTACAATGTTACAAAAGATTTCTATTTTAAGTAAATTCTGTTCTTTTAAACTTTATATTCATTAAAGAATCCTGAAAAAATAGATAGTAGTGGTTCCATAAAAATATTAAGCAGCACAACTGTTTTCTACATTTATAATAATAATAAATGTTTTTTGAGCAGCAAATCAGTATATTAGAATGATTTCTGAAGGATCATGTGACACTGAAGACTGGAGTAGTGATGCTGAAAATTCAGCTTTGTCATCACAGGAATACATTACATTTTAAAATATATTCAAATAAAAACAACAATTTTACACCATAACCATATTTCATAATATTACTATTTTTACTGTATTTTCATCAAATGAATGCAGCCTTCTTAAGCTTAAGAGACTTTTTTTATATATAAAAAAAAATTTGACTGACCCCAAACTTTTGAAAAGTATTGTATGTGATTGTTGAATAATTTATTTAAAAGTGACTTTAATATCATTAATTTTCATGTTAAATTATATCCAGAGTGAATGAGAACATTGGTTTGTGTCAATAAAGGGGTACTTGAGCCTTACTCAAGGGGCTGTGAATGTACGTTAGGATAAAAGATTGTGCTGCTCTTGACGTTCTTATTAATTATCTGTTCTTTGTTGTTTTATCTCAATCATCAGATTGGAACAGACTGGGATGCTAAGGAAAGGATATTCCGGAACTTTGGGAATCTGATGGGACCCATGGACGAGCCTGTAGGAATGCAGAAATGGGGGAAAGGGTCTAATGTGACTGTGACTGTGGTGTGGATTGACCCCACCAATGTCATCGCTGCCACCTACGACATCCTGATCGACGCCAGTGCTGAGTTCACTCACTACAGGCCTCCGCTGAACCTGCCCCTGCGGCCCGGCATGTGGACCGTACGTGTGCTGCACCACTGGAGCCCTGTGGCAGAGACACGCTTTCTCATCACTCCCCTTACCCACCACAAACACCTACCTATACGCCACGGTGAGAGTTACACTGTAGACTGAAGATGACATGATTCACGAACGAATCATTCTCTTGAACCGCTTCTTTTTACTGATTCAGTGGAACTGATTCCAAAGTGTGAGAATCTTCAGTGTAAGAAATTTGTTACGGGGTAAAAATGTGAGTTGGGAGACATGTTAGAATTTATGTTGCCTTATTAAAAAGATTTAACAACATTTTTCATAAAAAGGGAAGACAAAAATACACTGCGTGATGACTCAAATAATTCAGTCAATCATTTATTGAATCTTTTTTTTTTAAACAAATCATTTGAACAAAACAGTTCCCTAAAATGAATTAAACTTTTTAACGCTACTCTTTACAACCGTGTTCTTATTGTTATTAAATTAACTAAATTAACTATTTAATATTATAACTGTTTAATTTCATTTAATATTAACTAATAAACAATTTAATATCTATTAAAAATACTTTTTGTCTAATGAAATAAAGCTAAAATATAATAACATCAATGTTAGATGAAAATGTAAACTTAAAAAAAAAATTTTATTAGAAAGTTTTCCTTGGCAATAGCTGAAATAAAATAAGTTGAAGTTGAAGAACTAATATTATTTACTAATACTAGAATAAAATGTAAATTTAAAAAAAACTAAATGACATACTGTAACAAAATATAATAGTAACAAAACTTGTAGTCTAAACTGGCCATCGTGGTATAGAATATCACTGGAGAAAATGCTCTGTGTTTGAAGCTTTGATTTATGCGATCTTGCAAGCTCATATATTTAAAGAGGAATGAGAAATGCTCCTTCCTCCAGGTGTATTGACTAACCCTCTTGCATTTTGGGTGTTTTTTAGTGGAGTTTTTTTGAAGACCATAGTCTGACACTATGATACGCTGTATATTAAACTGCCTCAACCTTTCAGGTCATCCCACCCACCCCCATTTTCAAAGGCACTTTCTGCCTTCACGTCTAGCTCTGTGCCTGGGCCGCTTGGTTGCCTATATATAGCCCCAGCTCACAGTCATGAATGAGTAATACACCAAGCCGGGTCACCTTTCATTGGAATAAACTCCAAAAGACTACTGTGCAGGGGCCGCGATTGGTATCTCTAGCCCATTAGGGACATTTCGAAATAAGTGTGGTGTGCGGTCATCAGCAGATCTGTCCTCAAAACGCTCCTAATGAGGGAGAGCTTGTGATTGTGTTTCGGTAGGCGGGTGATAAACACACGTGATTTACCAGACTGTCGTATGATTAATGTCTACGGCAGGCACAGAGTCCTTTTGCGCGCCGTGCCTCTGCACCCACCTTCTAATAAAAGTTTATGGAGTGTGTTTATGCAGCCCAGGTCGGGCAGCACGCTGTAAGCAACGACACTAGCCTATCCATGCACTTCCTATGAGCGTGAAATGGCATGTTCTGGAAAGGAGGTGGGCGAACCTGGAGAGAGGGGTCAGGACGAGACACAGAGGGTGATCTGTGAAGGGCAGCTGGAGAGAGAAGTGTGGGGAGCCCCAGGAATTCACAGCTTTACATCCAGGGCCGATGTGTCCATCCTTACAGCTAAATGGGCTGTTTTTAGCCGTCTGATGTTAGAGCATGTGATGCAGGCTAGTGGTCTAGATTATATGTAAAGATGTGTTTAATATTTAAACTAAAAGTATAGATATTTTATGCCATTTTGATAGAGATTTTGTAAAATCCCAGCTGTACGTTTTTTTCATCCCCTCAAAAAGAGACTATATTAAAACTAAAATTACTCCGTAAATGTTGTTACAGCATAAAGCATCTTGTGTCTGGAGACTCGTCTTCTTTTTTCACCATCTTTCTTAGAAATCTTCGGTAACATTATAAATGTCTTTACTGTCACTTTTATTCAAATAAATGTGTCTTTGTGGAATATTTAATTAAAAGAAAAACTAATAAATATAACTAAAGCAAATAACAGAATTACTAAAACATAAACTAAATTTAAAAAATGAAAAAAGCTCATTCTAAATAATTCTAAAATAACATTGGATTATATGTAAAAAAATTTACCCACACAAATAATAATCTCGTCAATACAAGACCAATAACCTCCCATCCACCAGCTCAACACACAAACTCAGCACTAACAAAACTTAAAGCTAATGTGGATGTTACATACTTTCTCCTAACTTAGTTAACCAACATCAGCTTTAAAGTTAATTCCGCAAATATAAATCAACAAGCAACAGCTCCCATAACTGAAGAAAATGCAAAAAGTCCTTGAGTCGTTTTATTTTCCCAAAAAAATGAAATCAGGGAGACTGTTCTTTATTTTTCATGTCTAAAAATGTCAAATTTTCCAACAAATTCAGTCATAATCCTGGTTTCGCTTTGCTTGCATTAAGTCTTTGTGTGTTTTTTTTTCTTCTCCTCACAGAGGATGCTTTAAGAACCCACAACGGGCCGGCCAAGAACAGCTACATGGAGCAGAGTTTCCATGGCCTGAACCCCATCCTCAACATCCCGGTGCACCTGGGTCAGGTCGAAGCGGCCGAACACAACGCAGAGCTTACGGGCTCCGAGCTTGAGCGCTGGGTGGACAGTCTAGTGGGCGAGGTGTGGTCAGCTGTGGACATGTGTTCAACAGGCCCCAGTGGCTGTCCGGTCATGCAGACTTGCAGGGAAACTGTTTGGAGCTCTCTCAGCCCAGACCCAAAGTCCCAGCTGGGCCCAACCAAAACCAACGGACGAATCAGGTAGCAGCATTCACTGCCCTGAAGAACCCGCCTTTTTCATTCCTTAGGCCATTTTGTTTTTATTATTTATTTTCCAGCATCGCTCATGTGAATATGAGCAAAACGGCCCTCTTTCAAACGCAAGACACAGGGCCTCGAAAGTGTACGCTGGGAAGTTTTTGATGATTTTTTTTTTTTTTTTAATATGTTCCCTCTCAAACTCTTGAGTGCTCTAGTGATGTGAGTGCTGTCAGGCTTCTCTATATTTTATTTATTTTGATTACTGTGATTTAATCTTTGTCAACTGGAAGCAGCAGGTGATGCCTAAGCTGAATGCTGGGATTGGGATATTAAGCACAGAATGGACCTTAACACTGGTTGTAAGACCAAAAGGGATGTTTGTATACTAAGCCTCTATATTTAAAAGCAAACACACTTGCGCCTAACATAAATGATAGGAGTGTTTTTCGACCTATACCTTATTAAAACTAGTGTTTCAAATTGTATATATAACTGTCCATTGCACAACATTGTGTTTCTTTTAAATGCTTCCATTTTTATAAGGCTTTCACTGGATCAAATGCAGTCAAACAGGTATTTAAATCCTTCAGACTCCCCTAATAAAGTCTCCTATTTAGTTTTAATAAGTTATTGGTTGAAAAACATCTGTTTTTATTCAAAACAAAGCTTTTGACAAGTAAAAGAGATCCAGTGTCGTGCAAGATGCCAGCCTCCACAGTATTCTATGACCTTTGGAGGCAAAGAGGTAGCAGTTAGTTAGTCTGTTCAAACATGTGTCACTCTTCTGTATAATCAAAATGGCCTCTTTGGTTATACTTTTGTAGTAATGGTAGCTACAATTAATAAAAAGGACAAATAATTGGTGGTTGCATGTGTGTCAAGCTAGCAGGCTGATCGATTATCAGTATGCTAAGCTGGCAGGATAAATATTTAGTGGTATGCTAAATGCTAACAGGCTTATAGGCTAGAGATATGCAAAGCTAGTGGGCCGGATAGCTTACAAGCTAACAGAGAACAGAACAGGAAATGTCTTATTTGAGCATTTTTAGATTTAGTTATATAATGTGATATATACTACCATTCAAAATGTTGAGGTCAGTAATATTTTTTAAAGTCTCTTATTCTTACCAAGGCTAAATTTATTTGATCAAAAATACAGTAAAAACAGTAATATTATGAAATACTGCAAATTAACAAAAGAATGATATTGTAATATATTTAAAAATGTGATTTATTCCTGTGATGAAAAAGCTGAATATTCAGCAGTCATTCCTATCTACAGTGTCACATGATCCTTCAGAAATCATTCTAATATGATGATTTTGTGCTCAAGAAACATTTCTGATTATCATCAGTTGAAAACAGTTGTGCTGCTGAATATTTTTGTGGCATTTTTATTTTTTATTTTTCATTTTTTTTAACAGTAATGTAAAAGTGTAAAGACAACAAAATTGTTTATAATCAGGCATCAAATAGAGTACTCAAAATTATTTTAGTCAGTTAGTTAGCTTTAGGGTCCAAGGAGGATAGGATTCTGTGGAGAGGTCAAAACTTGCACGATATGGAGCCACAATTCTTTAAGCGAGAGTCTAGAGTATCTTGTGCTCTGGAGTCAGAGACTGTCTGAAGTGTCGTTCTGTCTGAATGCTGTTCCCTTCAGGCTGTCGAAACTGGAAATGGAAGGTGCCAGCTGTGCTGGCACAGCAAAAAAAAAAAAGTAAATTCTTTGCCTTTTTATTGTTTTATCTTTTTTCCTTTCCCCTGAACAGAGGTACTGAGTTGCTAAGTTGGATTGTAAGTTGGCTATTTATTCATGTGTTTACATAAATGAAATAGATATTTTTTAGTCAATGACTAATGTCTATATGCTGTTTTTGCAGCTCATTCAATACCTTTTGTAAACAAGCTGCCTTTATTTACAAAGGCTATCATCCCAACCATATTACAACTATAAACACAAGATGCGGTACTAGTATAGGCGTTAGTAAAGACCTTTCTGCCCCTCCACCTGAGGTCCATCTGTTCATTTTATAGACGTTGAGCTCATTGGAAAACTAACTGGATGAATGACCTTAAATGACCTCAAGAACTGAGATTCCAGTCATGCTGCTTGTCTTTTCTTTATTCTAGTGTTTTTATACGAGCCAGTGTTTGGTACTTTCGCCATTGCTCAAACGAACAAAAACGGACATCGGCTGGACTGGTTGGTAGCATCCATGCAATTTTAACATGGTTCCTAAAGTTCCTGTGCTCAGTCTCCTCAGCCGCTTTTTTCTGCACGTACGCCATTTGGACATCACATTTTCCAAATTGGGCCGTCCGGATTACTCGCATCCATAATAATGATAGGGTGGCCTCTCAGATCTGACTGAGATGTATTTTTAGTGAGGAAGATTGCAAGCTTGCTGGACTCTACAGTTTGCATTTGGAATAACATTTTCTCAGTTTTTACAAACCTATTATGTCTCTACATTGCAAATGTACGACACCATATTTAAACTGGGCTAGTGTGGCTTGTTGCACTCGCTCATTTGAGGAGCACGTCTCTTCTGGGACTCTGTGACCCTGGCCTAGACATCACTTTGTATGCAATCTGATTGTTATCTGGTCCTCAGAGATGTGGCGTCCTGCCCGGGGAGCGCAAACAATGAAATGTCATTACTGTCATGTGATCCAAAGGAGGATGCGACCCTAAATTTTCAATAAAGCACTCTTGTCATTCATATGTTCCCAGCTGGTGAGAAATGGGAATGCATTGTTATTTAATTTTTTTAATAGAGCGTCTAATGCTTGTCTAAGTGGTGTTAACATCCGTACTGTATGTGTGAAAGTGCAAATTATTTGATATTCTTAAAAGAGAAAATATATGAAATTATCTATTCACATACATCTCATTGACTTCTGAGTTACAATCTTGTCTGTAAGTGAGGATTTACCACTGGATAGTTAAATATTAATGTTAAGAACCATTTCAAGGTGAAGTGTGTCATGTTCAAATAATCTCCTATCACAGTTTTGTGTGCAGATTCCTCCCAAGGAGTGCAAACACTATTTTTTTTTTTTGAGCAGTCCGGCTCAACCAGTGGTGTGAGTTTAGCGGAGCTACTTGTTTATGAATGGAGAGAGATGGGGCGTGGTCTAAGACAGTATGTGTTCGACTTCACCTGGTTTGAACAGATTTGCCACTTGTAGTCACGGAATGAGTTAAAACAAAGACGTCAAGTCAGTCACTTTCTGCTTCCTGTAGTGTTGCTTGCTCTGTTTGTGTACTTTATTACAGATGAAGTGGATTAGATGCAATATTTTCAAATACAGACATTAGACATTTTCATGCAGAAACAGAAATGCTTTTCATTCAAAACTTTATGTACTGCTTAATACAGGGCCTGTGCACAAGAAAAAAGTTCAACATAAGCCTATACTATTAAAACAGTAAAGTGGGTACTATATTTTTTATCAGTTTTATTTTGATAAACATGGCACAATATAACATTAAGGTAACATGAACGTTTTCATTGGCATATGTCAAAGTACATATTTTCTAACTGGCAGCACTGCATGAAGTCAAACACATCTAATAATATTTGCCATTCCGTTTGTTGCTACACAAATTACACACTTCACCTTTAAAGGGATAGTTCAGCCAAAACTGAAAATTCTGTCATGATTTACTCACCCTCATGTTGTTCCAACTCCTGTGGGACACAAAAGATGATTTTTGTGAAAAATGTTAATTGCATTTGCCAATGCAATTAAAGTCAGTGGGCTTCAAAACAACTGACTTTCTTTGTATAGGCAAAACAATATCAAATTTCTTCATAAATGATGACAGAAGTTTAATATTTGTACATTTTAAGATGTCTGCAGTGGGCGAATCTAACCTCACAAATACAGCAACATACCTCTTTCTTTCACATTACCTTCACTGAAATATCTAATCTAACATTTACATAAAAATGATATTTAGTTCCACATCACTCAGACATCTCTTCTGTACTATAGCTATTTTGGTAAGAATGACCATGTAAAGTATTTTGTATTGGACTGACGTTCAAAAGGTATTGTAAATAACCTTGTTTTAAAAAAGAAGTGGGTCAGGTTTTGGTGTGTTCAGTGGCAATGTAGACTGTCAAAATTTTCATGTGAAGGGTTTGTGAAGGGCTGTACAAGTCTGAGTTTGTGGTTCGGGCTCTTAATGAACATTTTTGCCTTTCAGAGAATCGTATGCCAGATTGCCGTTCTCTGTGCTGGAATGTTTTGTTGAGCAACTGTTGCACAATTTATTTAAACTCTTCAGTCGGAGGGGACCTCTGTGCCTTAGCTGTTGTTCCCAACCTTTGTGTCTGTAAGCATCAAACATGTCGTCTCTGTATCTTTCATTTCTCCACGAAACCAAAAAACTGCTGTTGTAAATGCCTTCTGTATCAATGTTCTTTTGGTTTTGCTGTTCTTTTCTTCATACTGCATTTTTGAATAAAAAAAACACCTTTGTCATCCCATTTCTTCTCATCAGACACAATGCTTCAATATCACACCAGTAGCAAGGCAGGAGAACCACTTCTGCAAGGTTTCTACTTCTAAAGACTGTCACATTTGCAGTAGATAAAGCAGCTGACATGTGGAGCGCTGCTCTTTAACGCTGTTACAAGACACGAGGGTGGAGATGAGAATCTGGTGCTGACGGCGTCCCTAAAGCTGTGTGTGGTCCCCTGAGGCTGATTTCAGGACTCCCCGCATCCCTCTATCCAGGATCAAAGAGCCACTTTTAGCCCATCTATCTTGTGCTGCTTCCACCGACTGAATAGGAAAAGGCGGTCTAATTAGCAGCTACACGGCATACACCGGTCTCACCTGCAGCATGGAAACACAGCTGTCCCCTTTTTAGTGTGTCTGTCACTGCTTTGACAGTGTGTACTGATGTAATCCTGCAGGGCTAAATAGATACTGATATGGGTAGTTAATTGTTGCCACCCTCACCCTGCATCTGCAGCCTGGCAGCTATAAATACACTTTCTTAACCAATGGAGATAATCCAGTGATGTAGGACTACATCACTCGCAAATGCAACAATAAAAGAAAGTAGACCATGCGGCATGTAAGGGATGATGTACAACCAGCTGAAGGTGGAAAGGTATCATCCTGAAGGGGTTTATTTTGCAATAATATTATTTATGAAAATAATATAAAAATACCAATTAATACTAGTAACATTATTATTTAATACACGTTTATAATAATACTCCAATTTAATAGCAATCATCTACACCCGTTTCGTAGATCTTTTTAAATTAATATATATATTTAGCAAGGACACATTAAATTGACAAAAGTGACAGTAAAGACATCTATAATGTTACAAAAGATCTATATTTCATATAAATGCTGTTCTTTTGAACTTGCTTTTCATCAAAGAATCCTGGAAAAAAATCATGGTTCCCACAAAAATGTTAAGCAGCACAACCATTTTCAACATTGATAAGAAATGTTTCTTGAGCACCAAATCAGCATATTGAAATGATTTCTGAAGGATCATGTGACACTAAAGTCCGGTGTAGTGATGCTGAAAATTCAGCTCTAACATCGCAGGCATAAATTAAATTTTAATATATATTAAAACAGAAAACAGTTATTTGAAATTGTAATAATATCATTTTATACTTCCGCTCATTGTGCCTCTTACAGGTTCCTGGAGACATGAAAGCAACACTGGTATAACTGCCATAACAGTGGTAAAATATACAGTCTAGCAGTCAATAGATGAAAAATTTGCTTAATGCCACCATGACTTACCAGGAGAAAAGTCGTTTTATACAGATGTGTAGTAATACTTAATCCATCTGCTTGATAAATACCTCTCCACATTTATTATATGTTCAAAAGTGCAAGGCTAAAGTGAACTCACTGAATTGACTTTTCCCAGAAAGCATTCAAGCATCTGTGCTACTTCCTAGAATCGGAGAAGATGCTATTCTCTCTTGTACACAGTGGAAACAGAGGACAGGGGCACTTAGCACAACAGATTGCCAGTGTGTCCCTCACAAGCCCCCTTTCTAAGCTCTTCTCTCTGGCTGCGCTGATGTGTGCAAAGCTGGACATGTCTCTAGACACCCTGTTGTAGCGTGGGTCGCCGTGGTCCCAAACCTCCATTAGGTCTTGGTCATCTGAGTGGCAGCACCAACACAGCACACTAATGCATGGCCTCTCAGGGGTCTGCTTCAGCAGAGAGCCCATTGCTTTCAGCCTGCCATGTAAAAACCTCAAACAGGGAAGCAGACACCACTTTACACTGCACACGTCCCTGTGTGCAAGGACCACTTGCTAAATTTACTTGACCTAAAGCGCATTGTGCATCTGGAGCAGCTCTGTTTGTGAAGCCAGGAAGGGTCTTAATGATCTCCTGTAGTAATAGTATAGCATCTCTGTTGTGCTGTGTTTCAAATTTGGGAGAAGATGTTTTAATAAAGACGACGTTATTACATAGAAGTTCTGGAGCTTTGAAGTCCTGACATCTCTGAACACCTAGCAGTCTGCTGACTTTGAAGGGAAGTTCAGAGGCTCTACAACCGCAAAATCCACAATCAAGCTGCAGGGCTGCTTCTAAATGAGAGACTGTAAAGGGGAACAGGCTTTAGTTTTAATCTCTTTTAGAACAAGTTTGAGCGTGTTTGGTGTCTGTATCCAGTGGAGGTCTAGAAGTTGTTGCAGCTCTGTTAGTGAAATAAAAAATGTAAGCATTGCTGTCTAGGGCAAGTAGTTTAGCAAGGGTTTCTGCTTGCAGCCTAAAATATGTCCCTACATAATGTAAATCATGTGGGAGTCCTAACAAGGTGTACACATGCCCAGAAGGAGGTCACTCACCCGTGCCGCCTGATATCGCTCATTTCGTCCTTGTGGCATTTCAACCAAAAAGTGTACTTGGGCTCTGGCTAACAGTGGCTGCGTTTACACTTGGCATTAACATGCGATAACCGTGATCCAATCAAGCAGATGGGATCATCAGTCAATCAGGACACAGCGTGTTTACACTTGGCAACATCAAGTGACTTCTCTATCTGGATAACCGATCAGATCTCTCTTTCCCACGCAATATTTGAATAAGTTTTCTGACAGTTCGGGAGAGAGGGGGCAGGGCTTTGCGTGATGTCGACCTGCGAATGCAGACGTGATGGCTGGATTGTGTTTACATTACACTGAGATCCGATCAGATGGTCCTTCGACTCCCTCTGGACATGACACGCTGATCGGATAACATTCCAATCAACAGCACCTTACACTTGTCTTCTCAATGTGTATGTGGACAACATCCGGATACAGGTAGCATGTTAATGCCAAGTGTAAACGCAGCCAGTGATGGGTTCAGTTTTGTAGTTGTAGTGGTTGGTAAATCAGATTAACAAAGGTGGTCATATTCACTTAAACCAGGGGTTTTCACACTGGGGCCCATGGAAAATTGTAGAATTTTTGTTTTTACTAAATGTAGTTTTAAAATCACAAAACAAAAACTGCTCTGTAGCCATTTTTACTGTTAAAAGCACAATACAGTTAATACAAATACAAATAAAAAAAATTCCAGATAATAACTTAATTTGTACAGCAAGAATATAAATATAAAATACTTTAATATAAATATACAATCCTTATAAGGGGGAAATTGTCTTTATATATCACACTTACTATCATTAATCATCATACTATTAATTTGTTGTGGGGAATACAGATACAATAAATCCATGGATTTTCCCACTGGGACCATGGAAATTTGAGAGAAAAAATAAGACGCAAAGCGAAACTGCTTGGGAACACCATTTTTTTTTACAGTGAAAAGCACACTACAACTAAAATGAAATTAATTGAAATGCTTTATACAAATTCAATATTTTCCACATTATATTTAATTTTAATTAATACATTTAGTTTCAACAAAATTTCACTTCCCCCCTTCGGTACATTGCAAATCTAAATTCCAATGATTTAGTTTTAGGGAAAATAATTTAGTTGTCTTTATAATATCATGACTTCCATAATATCATACATTAGATTAATATTAATTAGTATATACCAATATTAAATTTCGATTAAAATTGCATATTTTGTAAACCAATGGTTTGTTCAAATGTTCAAAATTTTTGAGTTTTTTTTATTATTAATTAATTAATTTATTCATTATTTTAGAAAATGTACTTTTGTTAAAACTTAACTCCTAAACAATATTTATTGTGAAAACTGTATTCAAATACCTTTTAATTAAATTATCTTCAGGTTTCTGCGTCTAACATTGCTCCAATTGTGGTTTGACAAAAAAATATATACACAAATATTTACACAAATTCAGTATTTTCCAGATAATATTTTAGTTCTTCGCTTTGCCTTTAGTAAACTATGAATATAAAAGCCAATTAATTGATATTATCACACTATTTCTCACAGAGGATAAACAAGTCTTTATGCATAAAAATATTTAGCAACCTTTATATTTTAGAAAGGACTAAGGAGGCCCATCTTTTGCATGAAAAAGTTTGAAAATCTCTGATATGTGACCGAATATAAGCCATTTAGGATAAATCCAAAAGAGAAAGCCACAAAACTGAGGCACTTCATTCTTGTCACTCACAGGTTAGTTAATCGTTCTATCCTTAATATTTTTGTGGAAACTGTGACATATTTTTTCAGGATACTTTGAAGAATAGAAAGCATTTATATAAAAGGATTTGTATAAAATCTTTACTTTCACATTTGATAAATTTAATTTATCATTGCATAAAAGTATGACACTCCAAACACAAATTGTTTAAATGTTATCAAGAAAATATATATTTTTGCAAAACTGTATATAGTTTTCTTCCTCATTACTTTTTAAAAACTGTCACCTTGACAGTCCCAGAATTACATTTTGTAAAATCATATTTTTCTTTTAGATTTTCTTGCAGACACCCTAGTTTTGCAGCCCCTCCTGGGATATTAGTGGCCCCCTTCCATCACAGGCCCTGATGATACAAGACACATTTACATTTCATGTCATAAACTGGAACACTTTTCATTTTACAAGGATTTACATTAGAAATGTATATGTGGAAAATGTATTATACAGCCATTATGCCACACCGAGACATGGCTGCAAGCTTTGCGACTCCATGGGGAGGTGCTGCGAGGCCTCGAGTGAGAAAACAGCAGAGCTTTTCCTGTTTTCCTACAGTAATGAGCATTTCTGCACTTTGAAAGTAGCAGTTTGGCTTCAGCAATCATGCACCTAAAAATACCACTACCTCATTTTCAAACTAGTGTGACAAAATGTCGAGACTTGCAGAACAAGCTGCTTTTTTATTTTATTTTTTAGAATATATCGGCATAGTTTGCTGCCTTAACTCTTGTCTTTAGGTGCCATGTGATAAATGGAGCCGTTCTCAATGTTGCTTTTCTCAGTGCTGGTGGAGCGAGGCATTGTGCTTAATACCTTGTTTAATATGCTAGCGTGCCAGTGTGTGCCCTGATATCACTCTAATTGATGCTGCCGCCACATTTGCTCTGTTGATAAATTGTTAAATAAGCAGGGCTCTCCGCTGCCCCCCTCATCTTGGGCTTTGTTTGTGCGCCAAGTGAATGCTCGGCTCTGACAGGCATTCTGTTGGGGGATTTGAGTTTGTGCATGGCTGGTCAACCTTATTTGTATTGTTTGTCACGAAGACACTGTTGTTCTAAGGCTCTGCGGGGAGTTTGTTCGGCCTCTATCTCCTCTCTGTGTTTTATCTCTCTATTCGCACACTTCCACAGAGCACGCCGCCAGAGCTGAGATCCACTGTCTGTTGGCTCTGTGATGATATTGTTAGGGATTGTGGAATCGCATCCTAGAGAGCTGACTTTCATCCAAACCCTGAGAAAGGAGCGTGGAGACACTGAACATGGAGTACTCCATCTCCATCGGGGTGGATGCGGTCGCATTGCACTTGGATTTTTGGTTGAGGTGGAAAGTGTCTCATTGTGCTTTGCTTAATTGTTGGCTCGGTGAAGGGGATTATGGGGTTTCCTGACTTCCTGGCCCCTGAATGAAGTGAGCCGATTTCTTTTCCATCGCTCTCAGTTCACTATTAAGCGCACAACTGCTCAAGAAACATCTTTTATTTATCAGCTTATTAGAATGATTTTTGAAGGATAATGGGACACTGAAGACTGGCGTAATGATGCTGTAAATTCAGCTTTGATCACAGAAATAAATATTTTAAATAGAAAACATTTGTTTTTAATTGTATTAATACCTCACGATATTTTAGCTGTAAAGTTGAATTTTGAATGCTGTGTTTTTTTGTAAGATTTAATATATTTAATATTAAATCATTTAAAAAATAGCTGCCTTTATATTTCAAGCTTTGTGTCATACAATTTTTAAATAACACATATCACACATAAAGCAGTTAACTGCACTGCCTGTGTTAACTGATCCAAAACTTGCATCAGCATGAATCAATAAATCAGCTGTTGTTCAGTGAATCCTTCAGCAGCTGAAGTAAGGGCTGTAATTTATGAGTGCTTCATTCTGACATTCTGCGTACCAGATGAGCACTGCAGCAGGTCAGTACAAATCTAGTGTCATTACAGTCCAGAGAGGGCTCTTGTCAAAACCAGTCAGCAGTGCCCTTTTCTAACAAACACCAGCCCAGATGTGAGCAGTACCTCAGCCTCCAGCAGCCTGGACTGTAACGACACTAGATTTGTACTGACCTGCTGCAGTGCTCATCTGGTACGCACAGATCCATCAGCTGGGTCAGAATGAAGCATTCATAAGTTACGGCCCTTAAGTCAGCTGCTGAATGAGTTACAGGACAACAGCCGATTTATTGATTCATGCTGATGCAAGTTTTGGTCTGCAGCTTGAACGACATCATAGTCCACAGTTTATTATGCTGCAAGCTGCAGCTGATTGACAGAAAATGCCCTTGAAGTTGGGCACGCTGTCACAATTATTTCAAACCCGCCTCATAAAGCCACTATCTGGTCTCTCACACTCACAGCGTTGAGTTGAGTCTCTTTTAAATGGCAGGAGATGAATGAAGGGTGGGATTTGTCCCTTGCTCCTTCCATTATGTTGCTGGATTTATTAGCTTTTATCTATGTGCTTGTAATTAACCCTCCTTGTAGCGGTGTGCAGCCCCAGTACTATGTAACTAGTACTGGCAAATGTTCCAATTCCTCTCACTCAACCCCGTGTGACCGCAGTCATTATTCAGAGGGACTCGCAGAATTAGTCTGGTGTCCCTGGGGAACGCACAGAACCTGGATCCACTCCATCATCAGCCTCTGAGACTGAGGGGACATCGTGACCACGTACAGGCATCTGCCTGCTCCTGAGCGACTCCAAACAGCAAGGAGATGCAGCCAAGGACGTCCACAGCCACAATTACTGAGGCGCTAAATCAATATTGATAGAAGTCTTATTGATAGCCTGTGGAGCCTGCATCCTGACCATCTAGACAGGGAGCACAGTGACACAAGACTATTTAGTATCTTGTTTTGTTTTTTAAATGGGCTCAACTGGAAAAGTACCCAAAACCAAGAAAACATGGTGTAGGTCCTTGTGGGTAGACATGTTGATCTGATTAAATTAGCGTGGTTAAATCATGCACTAAACGTTTCCAACCCTGTTAAATGAAGTATAAAAAATAGGCTTGGACAGTGTATAAATGTGAAAAAAATCAGGTCTAATATGCAAATCAAACTGATGTCAAAAATTTGACATGACGTTGACGATGTAAACTGAATGTCAAACCAATTTCAGTGTGGGATTAACTTCCTATTTTCACCCACTTACCACTGCAAGAAATTGCTTCCCAAGCTGACATTAAAAGGATGTTACAGCATCTTGGTCAGGTCATGACTAATATTTGACGTCAAATTGGCATCAAGGTGCCCAAGGTGGGGAAAAAATCTTACTGACCTCAAACTTTTAAATGGTAGTATATACACCATAATTACCCTTATATAATACTGTTTACTTATTCTTTTCTGAGACTAAGTATAAGTATAGAATCAGATTTATACATTTTTCATAGCTATATTCTGATAAAACAAATTATGCAGTTACTCACCAAAGGCCTTTACATTACATATATGATGCATTAGGAATATTAAACATATTTACAAGATAAAAAACAACATAATGAGATGTTAAAATATATTAAATCAATTGTTACCGCAATTAAAAGTGGTGCAGTACACATAAAAAGCAGATAAAACATCCAGGGTTTAACTCCACAGCTATGTTGTGGCACCACACTGAAGGGCAGGTGTGACAGTCTTTTAAATTAATCAAGTATTAATCATTAAAAGAAAGGACACGGCGTCAATTCACAGGGCCCCAGGGAGCGATTCCAGGCCTTTTCTTTTAAATCCATGAGTTCACCTTTATTCTATAAGCAGGAATATGCATATTGAACAGTCTGCAATCTTGGCGGCCCATCAGAAAATGTAATAGGCTCCTCAGAGAAAAGACAGTCACCTTGACAGTTGCTATTATTCAAATGTAAACAATAATGAGAAAAAGATAGCTCGGGACACCTTCCCCCATTATTAAACTCGTCCTTGATGGTTAATAATGTTAGAGTTCAGGCAGCTGAATATACAGTGCTTTTCGATGGCTGTGCAATAGATCCTCAGTATAGTCAGTTTTCCAACCACATGGCCAGCACTACATGGTTATGTGACACTCCACTTCTCCAAACCAGACAGCAGGATCAAGCAGTGCAGGCTAACCACAGATCCCATTGACTCAGCAGTCTAACACACACACAAAAACACATCCACTCCCTTAATAAGAACAAGGGCAGTCTATCTGGCAGAGCACACAGTGAGTTTGGAAGGGAGCATGTTGGGACACTGGTGTGGTTAGAGAGGGACGTTAGCGGGCCCGGATCCAGCAGAAATAGCACTGTACTGCGGCTTCCTTCACCCTGGACCTCCATCATCACCTGGCAGATGGAGAAGCATTAAAGCATGATCAATACACAACACAGACTGCAGCAGCTGAGCCCATGCCTGGAATCTATCACGGCCTTTGCTTGCCTATAGTTCTATAGTGCCAGACACCAGGAGTCCAGAGACATTTAGAACCAGCTTTCATCTGTCTCTGCTTGTAGACATTGCCTTTCAGAAGGCAAAACTGATCCAGGAATAGCACTTCTCCAAAGTTAATCATCCTGAATATGCTTAAAGGGATTTCATATTTATGTTCCACTGGCTCTTAGGTCTGTTTTACACCACACACATAAGCAAAGCAGTGGCGCAATGCAACAGCAAACTAAAACAGAACTTCAGTTTATACAGAAAACTATTTCTGTAGTATTACTTTTAATATTTCTTTTAATATTTTTTTAAATAAAATATTTATTTAAACAATTAATTTTGAATAATTATTTATTTTTTATTTCAATACTTTTTGTTTATTGTTTATTTTTTATTATATTTTTTTTCCTTGTAATAATTATTTTATTTAAGGTACATTTTTAATTATTTCATTTTAGTAATGATCTTACTATTTATTGTTTTTAATAATTCACATTTAACATTGTATGCTTTAGTTGAATGTTTATTTTTTATTTTAATTATACTATATTATTTTTAATTATGTATTGGTCATTTTTAATAATTAGTTTATATCTAATATTTTAATAATTTCACTTTTAATATATTTTATTAATTAGGTATTGTGAATTAGTAATTAAGTGTTGAATGCTTCTTTATTTTCTTATAAATTTTTTAAATTATTTTTTATTTTTATTTAAACAATTATTTTGTTTGAATAATTGTTTTTATTTTTATATTTTATTTAATTTTAGTTAACTTCCTTTTAATACTTGTTTATTGTTTTCTTTTAATAATTTATTTTAATATTTTATTTCATAATTACTGTAATAATTACTGCTATTACTAATTAATTATTATTTTAATAATTTTATTTGTATGTTTAATGTAATGCTTATTACGACTTTCTTTTAATAGTTATTACATTATATTTTTTATAATATAATTATTCATTGGTACTTATCATTTTTTATTTTATAAATTTTATTTCAGTAATTATGCTTTTTTTTCTGTTTAATGCTTATTTAATATTTCTTTTAATGACTATTTATCTAACAGTTCATCTTGGGTAGAATAAAATCACCTTCTGGAATGTAAACTAAATTCTCTGAAAGGGTGTATTAATCTGACAGATGATCTAACTGTGACTATATTATATTGGTATTATGTTAATATAATTATACAGGGAGAGCTATGCTACAAAATGGTGCCTTCGACCAGTTATTTCAGACTTGTGTCTATAAGGAAAATGCTTGCTTAGCATAGCCAGGATCCACTGTAACACCTGCCCCACGGTGTACAGATTTGCACATTCATGCATGTGCGCACACACACAGCACATCACTGCTGCAATCTGCTACAAGTCACCTGTAATGGCAGCATAATTACTTGCTGCTGTGCCAGGGCCTCATATGAGGCTCCCCTCAGTGTCGTTATGAGACAGGTGGCTGAGATAACCATGACTCCTCTGTCACTCTGACTGACTCAATCTCAGACCTGCATTAAATGCGGGAACAGCAGTCCAGGGAAGCCACCGCATCAGCATAACACAACAGGAAAAGAAGCCCTGCTGAATGGGCTCTCACTGCTTGCTGCATGCTATTTCTTTCTATGATAAAGGCCAAACCACTCAAATATTGACCAGGAGGGCGGCAGCATAATGGATAACTTATTGCTAACACCTGCACAAAAAGTGATTGGTAGCATGGCTGTCATAGCTGTTTATTTCAAATAATGAAATAACATATTTGGGCAATATTTCTTTTGATTGATGAGACAATAATGATAAGAAATGGTTTCAGATTCTTATTGCAAAATGACAGCTTGAAAACAGTTAAAGCCATGGCCAGTGTTGAAAGGATAGATACATAAATATATATTGTCATTACCAGGTTTCAGGTCTGTAAGATTTTTTTAATTTATACTTTTATTCAGCCAGGATGAAAAAAAAAACTATTAAAAGACAAAAAAGACATTTATAATGTTAGAAAAGATTTCTATTTCAAACTAATTCTGTTCTTTTAAACTTTCTATTCATCAACACTCTAAAAAAATGCTGGGTTGTCTCAATCCAACTTTGAGTCAAATAAGGACTACTTTGGGTTAAAAATTGTATTTAAAATGTTAAAATGTTAATGTTTAAAAGGTTAGTCCATATTTGACCCAAAGCTTGGTTGAAACAACCCAGCATGTTTTAGTGAAAGTATCCAGAAAAGAATAAATGTATCATGGTTTTCATAAAAAAAATATTAAGCAACTGTTTTCAAAAAAGTAAGAAATGTATCTTGAGGAGTAAATCAGCATATATCAGAATGATTTCTGATCAGGTGACACTGAAGATTGGAGTAATGATGCTGAAAATTCAGCTTTGCATCACAGGAATAAATGACATTTTACATGTAATATATTCAAACAAACAGTTATTTTAAACTGGAACAATATTTCACAATATTAATGTTTTAGTATATTTGTATAGTATCAACTCTAAACTTTGGAACAGTAGTGTGTATATATTAGTTACAGTAGGCTTACTAACAATTTTGCTACAATATCATTTTATCTGTATATCTAAAACCATTCATCAAAAAATAAAATAAAATAAAATAAACTTCTTTACTTCTGATAATTTTCTATATACCTTGATACAATTTTCTAAGATTTTGAAATTTAGCATGGAAATTAAATTGAATTAAATTATCCAACAATCCTAAAATAACATAATGGCTGCCCTCCTGCTACAATGTGATCATATAGGATCCCCTCCGAGGCCCTAGTGTACCCACCCATCCGTTTGAATAGTGCGCCCCATTGTTTGCTTACGGATTGTTTTTTCATCAGGTTAAATTAAATTCAGTATGGAAGTCAAATATGTGAGGATGCTCATCCAAGCATAAAAGCACTTCTACATGTTTGTTGAGGGAGGCCTATATTTGCCTCAAGTATGTACACCCACACACACACACACACATGCTTTAAAATCATTGGCTACAGCTGCAAACTCAGGCTGTAGAATAGATACAAATGGGCTTGAAGGGAGTGTGCCTGGGCACTGCACGTCTGGCTATGCCTTTAGCAGCTGCTCTTATACCTCCTCATGTGAAACATTTCCACAACAATAGTCTCGCTTTCCCAACTCAAGCTAATGATAAACACGCTGGCATCTGGGAGGTTTGATAGCAATTTCCAGCAGTGTCATCTGCAGAGATGTGGAGATGCCAGGGGCGGCACTGAGGGAGACAGCAGCACAGAGATAACAGAACCAGCTGCTGAAACACAGATCCTACTTTGGGCTCATCTCTCTCTCAGAAAGGCCAGATCTGCGCAGTCAAGCAGGCTTATGGACTCAGTGTGCTGCAGAAAGATGTTCACAGAACGGTACACGGTGAATACAGCATGCGGTGAAGGCACTGGGACCTTGGAAAAGCAATGTATCCTGGTAAGAGCGCTAAAAGTACCAGAAATAAACAGAAATGTTAAAAAGCCACCCACAATTGCTCTACAGAGACAACAGAAACTGCTAAAAAACTGCTCAGAACACGCTAGCTTTGTGGTGGTAACTGTTGAAGGTAAAATCCAACATCCATCCATCCACTTTCCAAACTTCACGTCCTAGGTAGGGTCATGGGGAAGAACCAACATATTCCTGAGAGGAAAAAAAAGAATAAAAAATTCTAGTAGCTTATAAATTGGTAAACCATATAAATCATCCCTGACTAATCATTTAGGCTGATCTTTCTTTGTGACCTTGGTTGATCCAGCTGGAGAGATCCATCTCCCTCCCGTTTGCCTGCTGCCAAGAAGATGTGTGAATGAACAGGGGACAATTACACTCTCTGAGACCCTGCTAATGAAGTCATCTCCCTCGGCCCAGCCAGCCAGTCAGCTTTTTAATTAGTAACTAATCAAGTCAATACGGTACTCACCAATGAGCAGCTAGCTGGGTCTACACACACAAATCTGCCTTAGTCCCTGCATCCTTCTTTCCCAGCAATAATATTTACTGACTCCTCTCTTTTGGCAGCGTGGGTTTAGATTACGTTAATTACTTGGGCTTTAGACGGCATTAGTGAAACTTGATCTCCAGTGTATCGGCTGTACAGAACTGTTAGCTTGTAAATAGAAAACCATAGGATGCTAAAAGTGTTTAGAGTCGCTCTACTGTCTGAATGCAGAAGTAGCAATAGAGGAAGTGAAGTCAGAGCAGCTGCCTGAGAGAATAAACACAAATACACAAACAGCCCCCAGGAGATACATCTGACACTGTGTGAACACATTCTTCCCTTCAGTCGTTCAGCTTTCACTCATGCAAGCAGGAGTGGAAAATGATGTACAGTGAATATGACTATTTTTGGACTGGACCTTCAAATGAGACAGATTTGAAATTAAAAGGGAAAAATGACATGCCTTCTGATTGGTCAATCACATTCTGTTGTCAAATATTTTTGTATAATAACCTCTAAACTGTACAATTAAGGTAACTTATTTCCTTATCCACTTGTTGAGTTGTGACGTATTGTATATTGTTTTACGGATGCAAGACTTTGTTTTAAGTGAGAATACAATATATCTATAGATTTCATTATACTATATCTCAGCTATTCATTAATAGCACATATTTAAGCAAAGATTTTAAATAAACTCTTAGGTTACTCTGTAGTCTCCAGGCTCATGGTGTCCCAGACACCAATATTTTATTGATTCAGAAAAGATGAATCACTGTCTGGCCAACTGAGATATCAGTATGAAGATAAAGGTTATGATCGCGATTTTTTTAGTATACTATAGCACACCGTAATTGTATAGTAGCGCTTTTTGTTGTTTGCTTTTGGGATTTTTGGGACACAGAAACGGTGATGATTGCCATTAGACTTAACAATCAGATAGCTGTGGTAGATTCATGTCTCACTGAACTGTCTGTTTCTTCTCACATTATAAAATATTTTAGGCATGAGAATAGCAAGATTCCTGTTCTTGCTGTGATTCTAATTCCTCTTAAAGATTCTGCCTCTTAAACGGTTTTATTTCATTAAGCCTGCTTTTTTTACTGGGCTAAACAGTTTAGAAGTTCATAACTGTCATTAGTTTGGGAATCAGAACTTGTGCCCACTTTAAAGGAGACATACTGTGTCCCTTTTTACAATATGTAATATAAGTCTCTGGTGTCCCCAGAATGTGTATGTGAAATATCAGCTCAAAATACTCCACAGATAATTTATTATATAATTTTGAAAATGCCTATTTTGAGTGGAAGCAGAAACATGCTGTTTTTCCGGCCTGTCTCTTTACATGCAAACGAGCGGCTGCGCCCCGCCCCCTTTTCCAGAATAGAGCTGCTCCATTACAGCTCGTACCTGCTAAAAAAACATCTGTTTTGGTTCTGATTATCATGTTTATCGCGCTGAAATCATGTGTTTTAAACCATATGAGTTTAAACTTCTGATATACAGTTTTCTGAGTGCACACATCCGAAGCACACGGACAGAAAGCGGCTGTCACAGCATGTGAGTACTAAACTAAGTTCTCATTCGTAAACTAAGTTTACGTTAAAAACACACGAGTTACAAAAACAGTCGGTTATGTCTGTGAAGGTAAACTGCTGGGAAATAAATCTCATGTTTATTTTAGATCTGTGTGGCAGCAATATGCAGTAAATAAATCTATAAATCCACTGCTCTGTTGTCTCCTCTGAGGCTGGGACTCTAAATAGTGTTCTGTGCTCGTCTGTGCAGCCAAAGACAGAACAGTTAGCATGTTTTGCTCAAACTTTCACCATGGCATTAGAGCTGGTACACCATTGTCACTTGTGAAATCAAAATGATGGCGCCGTAGGTGGAAACCTACAGATTAAGGGGCGGTAATATTATAATGAGATCCCTTTGCCATGTCACCGAGGGAGCGAAATCTAACACTTTCATTTTCTCAGACGCTTGCAGAATAAGGCTTACAAAAACAAAGTTACTGGGTTAATCTTTTTCACGTTTCCTTGGTTGGTTTATTTTAGATCTGTGTGGCAGCAATAATACAGGTCAAAAAATTAAATCTATAAATCCACTGCTCAGTTGTCTCCTCTGAGAAACGGACGTTTCTGTCCGTGTGCACCGGGGACCTGATTATAGCACTTAAAACCTGGAAAAGACAGATTTTCATGATATTACACCTTTAAAGGGGACTGGCTCATACTATTCATTTTTTCACCAATCGGACTACACTGTTCATGCAGTATGTTTTAGATTCATAAAAACAGGCTTGTAGTCATTTGTTCCTGAATTAGACTACATTGTTTGTGCTGTATGTCTTAAGGTGTGGTCACATTACTAAAACTTTTTGGGCAAAAAATGGTTTGTTGTCTGTTGTCAATGGTGTAGATATGTATGAAGCACTGCTCACACAGAAGTCACAGCTCATGTGTTGTGATCTGTGCTTCATAAATTGATACACTATTGATAACAAACTGGATCTTTGGATTCACTTAAAAAGAACTAGATCACAGGAGTGATTTGTGCAGGAATCAGACTACACTGGTCGCTGTGTTTCACGCTGTAGATTCAACCTTGACATTGCAATTCCACTGAATAGTTAACTTGGAAACATTGTGAGAGCAGAAGAATGCACCAAAATCCATATAATTTAGTCCTATTTTTTATAGAGCTGTTTCTCCATCACTGTTACAATAATAAGAGGGATCGTGTCAACCAGTAATTTTCTCAAAATAAACTCCTATATGCTGATACAAGACCTCTTCTTGGTGTAATTCTGCGATAATGACCAGCTTACTGTACGTTATTCCTCACATATGCATTTCCTCACAATTATGTCACAATTCTCCCTTTCAGTCACATAATTGTTCAGAAAGTTTATATTAGTTACACACTTGCACAGCTATTAGATCCATTGCACCCTCAGCCATAAATTATGCCAAAGCAGTGCATGATGCAGTTTCCTAGCGACATCCTAGCGATTAATACAGATACCTGGGGTCACCTGATTGACATTCTATTAATCAATATTTATTTATTCACCCGAATCTAAGACCAGCAGATGGTTTGATAATAAAAGCATTTGATCAACACTTTCAAGACTCACTTTGGCCATTTCGATATTACAAAGCTAATTCCGTTATCAGCTGGACCAATCTTAATTGGGGTTTTAAGCCTTTCAAACACGACTAGAGAACAGTGATACATGAGCCTTGTGTTACACTGTTGTTAATATTAGGAAAGCCTCTACTGCCCCCAAGCTATATGCTGTAGAACTGCATCCTTTGGACATTATGATATCATGAAAAGTTTATTGCAAGAAATTGCTAATATGGACCCTCTTCACAGACTGTGATGAGACATTCAACAGTTAAATAACATCGTAAATCTAGGTTTTTTACATTTTCATTGTTAAAAAAATTTAATATACATTTATAACACATTTAAATTCTAGAAAACTAGTTAACGCTGCTCTGTGGGTTTCTAACACAAAGGCTCAGGGAGGCTTGACATCAGTTTGATATCTTTCTCTCTTCTGATCACAATAATCAGTTTCTCAATATTTTTTCCCTCAATATTGGACCACAAATGCCTTCTTCAAGGCAAAAATCCATTTGAAACAAACCATCAAAGTGTTTGAGTCTTCAACGGCGAGAGGCTGTTTACTCACACACCTCTCCCAGAAAAACAACTCCTTACAAGCATTTTCTGAAGTCCACAGAGCCACTCTGTTCAGCCCTCGCAATCTGCCCACGTCCTGAACATCACCTTGGGTCCAGACAGGCCCTCTGCCTCTGTAAACAGCTCTCCTCACAGCTCAGCTCAGATCGCGCTCATTCATTCTCACCTCCAGCATCATACAAAATCTCACCTCACATGGCTTCATTCATAAATGATGATGATTAGCTCCTGGTTAGGTTTCAACCTCTCTTAGATGAACAGGAGGGCCGGCTGCCCTTCGACTGCCATTGCGCTAATTGACTCATCAGCTCCGCGCTTGGCCCGGCCAAACTGGCCATTTCAGCTAATGCCAACAATATGGTTCTCCGTCAGGCAGGAGGGCCAGCCTTCTGTCCTCTGCTTGGTCTCTACAGGATGCCTGCTCTTTTATCACACTCTGAGAGAGGCTGGTACTGCTATTCTAAATGCATAAAGAGAAAACACTGATTGACTGATTTATGACTGGCCTTTACGGGATTAGTTCACCCGACAATGAAAGTTCATGATTTATAAACCCGTACGACTTTCTTTTCTTCTGGGGAACACTATTGGGAGACATTCTGAATTATGTAATGTTCCATTTACAGCTTCAAAAATTACATAAAATCACTGTAAAAGTATCATAAAAGTATATTCCGAGTCTTCTGGAATCATACAGTAGCTTTGTGTGATCGACAGACTAAAATGTAAGTCATTATCCACTGATAATATGAATAATGACTAAATATTTAAGATTACACTATTGCGAACAGTTTGAGTCAGTGAGTAGAACTTAAAAACAAACCTGTCAGATTTGTGAATAAATCATTCGGATGGGTTTTGTAAACTGGACAAAATGATTAATTGAAGATTGAATTGGACATTGCTACATACCTTATGAACATGTCAAGACTTACAGTGAATAACAAAAAAGGTTTTTTTCACACTAAGCTATTGTATGACTTTAGAAGACTTGGAATATTGCATATGAAATTGTATGAATCACTTTTAAGATACTTTATGCTGTCTTGTGATTTTTTCCAAAGGAAAAAAATATACCTTTGGTTCATTATGAAACTCATATGGGAACAATATAAAGTTGAATAAATAATGATAAACTTTAATGGTAACTTTAATTTTGGTGGAATCAAGTACTCAAAGTCGGCATGAAATTAAAATCCGCTCTATCTATTTTCTAAATGCATGTTATTGGTCTTAATGAGAATGATTCATCATGCATGTTTAATTTTTTACAAAAAATGTTGAGCTTGTAAATTTTAATCCAAATGTCTTTCTGTGAAATGACAGACTACTCTCCTTGGTGACGTACTGTATGCCAGACTTCTCCAATCATTTCACCAACATAAACCCTTTCCCTTTCTTACAACTGACTATAATTTTGTATTCAGATCTGACTTCCTCCGATCAAAAGCTGGAAAACAGGATCAAGAGACTACACTACATTTTTTCTGATAATCCACTACCCTCGAATGTCACAATACAATCACAATAAAGCATGTGATTGAAGAGTATTTATTTCTATACAGTGATAAGAAAATTATAAATTGTGAAAAAGAAAAGCTGCATTCACCATGATTCAGTCTGTGGCCTTCTTAAACCTCTTCTCCCATTTTAGGACTCAGAAGTGAATAGTGGAATCTGGTCAGGTTCTACATTGAAGGTGTCAGGCAAGGCAACAAGGTTCCAAATTAGTGTTTTGCCGACAGCCTACATTTTTTTCATGCCAGTTTCTTGTTTCCTTGATTCTGAGTTTTGATCAATTTTCTTGATAAGCTCTACACTGCTGCTGAAAAGCACCTATTAGGAAGTCTGAGATGGAGTGAGCGCTACAGCGGAGGCATCTATTTACAGTGCCTGTTTGTGCTCAAGCCCCAGGCTGCCCGCCACTTTCTGTGTCTCGCTCTCTGTTGCATCGTTCTAATTACTAGTTGTGTTGTCACTGTCAGCAGGCTGTGTCTACAATCTTTTCCTTTTTCTGGGGTTTCCTTGAAAATCCACCACACTGAGTCCTCATATAATTTCTGTTCTATAGGGATCAAAGCGACAAGACATACCACAATGCACCTAAACAGTATCATGCATAAGACTACATGTTACTAATGCATAGTCATTTGAAAGATGGACGAGATTACAATGGTTTAAGGAAGAGTTTCATCCCCTACTCTGCAAATGAGTTATTTTACCATCCATCCATATAGTTATTCGTATATGACGTTTGGCCAGTGATTATAAGATGAAAAACTTCAGAAGGCACATGATGAGGCACTACTAATAGAATTATAATGATTATAATAATAGTCTTTAAAAAACAATTTGGTACTATGGCATATTATTGCATTTAAATGTCTAGTATAGTATATGTTGACTGTATGGAAATTGTTTAAAAAGTATATTTTAATTTTATATTGAATTTTTTTAATGCTTTATTCAAGTGAATAGAATAGTTATGATGAAAAAAAATTGTTCTATAACCTATTGTTTATTGTATACAGTATATGTATTATGACTTTTTTGAATAACTATAAAAATCAGTTTAAAAATAAAATAAAGAACTTTACATACTCTTTGGCACTTGATGTGAATAGACTATTCATAGGTGATTAGTTTCGCTTTTTCGTAAGTGAAAGAGCCTTAAGATGAATGTTTAAGCAAACTGACTGATATTTTGGGATTTATTTACAGGCAGAATGAAGAGTGCTATGAATTTCTTTAAGGGATCTCATGTAGGAGAGGCAACTAACTTCCTTGAAACATATGAAAGCTTCATTCTCTATATTAATAGCATGAGCAAACGTTTAAATTCATGTAAACATTAGCTTATGAAACAGACTCTCAAGCTACATGTCCTTTGGTTCAGAATTGAACTACATAAACTATGGTTTTGTTAGCATCACGTAGCTAATGTATGCACAGAGGATATGAATCAGGGAAATGTCACTTTTATCATAGAGCATTAAGTTTGATTAATGATGTAATTATGAGCGTTAAATGGTGACTGACGTGATTTGGGTGGACTGTTCACCTTTACATCAGCAGGGCATTGTGAAAAACCATTAAAGCATCACAGAGGAGCCCAGTCAAAGGAACAACCACACAGGCTGCCGCTCATTACAGTAGTGTCATCTGTTAGATTCAAAGCAATACCCATCAGCCCACAGAAAGACGAACGGCCAAATGGGGCTGAACACCCAACATCTACAGTCATCAAATAAGCCCTTAGCCAGCAGGGGCAATGGCCTGGACCTGATTACTGCCTTCAGCAGCGAACACACGTCTGATGGTACAGCTTCCATACTTGAAAGAAAAGTTATTATACATGCCCAGGAGGAAGAAAGAAACATGATTTGATTTAATACAAACTGGTTTTGTTGCATATTACAACGTCAGCGGCTTTGAAACGGTATGATTTCAGCCATGCTGAAACTTTTTCTTCAAAATATCTGATTTCAAAACCTTTGCCTCAAAATATCTTGTTTTCAAGAAGAAAAGTAGATGAAAAGTTACTCTGCCCTAGTAAATCAGAAATACCAAAGGTTGTTAAGCCTACACCAAATCTCAGAGTTAAAGAGGTCATATGATGCGATTTCATTTTTTTGGTTCTTTTTCCTTTCGCTTTGGAGTGTACAAGCTCTTGGTGTCGGTAAGAGATCGGTAGTCCGTCTATTTGGGCAGGAAGACTAAAGTCTCAAATCCAAAGAGATATTCTTTATAAAAGTTCAGAGTCAGCCACACCTACCTAAAACGGCTCGTTCGAACACGCCTCCACATATCTACCTCACTACGTGGGAAGATTTGCATAACGCTGCCCAAATGTTCATGCAAAGAAAGAAGGTGTAACTTTTATTCTCGCTGTAGTATTGTCGCTGCCAGGTCGCACAGGGGATCAAAAATCCCGTCGCGGTGTGCAGTGTGCAACCAGTGCTGTGTGCTTTGTTGTGAAAGCGAAACTATTTTGTTTCAAAAGAGGACGATATCCGCTTCATTTAGCCTAGAGCTGATCCGTGCTGGTCGCTGAGGAAATACATCAACTTTTTGCTGTGCAATCGCAGCTTCGGTCTCAAAACCCGTTATGCAACCGCTCACTTGCCGTGACCGTCCGTATCTCTCTCCCCACCCCGCCTTCAGCTCACTCTGCCCAGCAGTTCAGCTCACGCTAAGCTCGGGCTTTCGCTCTGACTGCTAGCTTCTTGTTTTTTTTCGTTGTGAAAGCGAAATTTCTTTGTTTGGTCTTCCAAAAGAGGACCAAGATAGATATCCGCTTCGTCATGCCTAGAGCTGATCCCTGCTGGTCGCTGCTGAGGAAATACTTCAACTTAGTGCTGTGGATCGCCGGCACCTTTTATGGAGGACTGTTTACTGATCCATGGGAGAGTAACGTTAGACTAAAATGCCGGCAGTTTCTGACTCACGTAAGTACGTTTTCACTTAAAGGATTTGCCACTTCATGTTCAAAACTGCATTTTTGCTCTTGCGACGTTTTGAGCAGTGAGCAGTGCACTTGTTGTTTGTCATTTCTCCGATCCAAATGCAGACATGGTTTTTATTTTTACGCAGCGAGATGCAGATGCGAATAAGACAGTATAAGTCATATAATCCGTAATTATGTCCCCACTGTATGCAACAAATGCCTTGTTTGTAATGAGTTTTAATGTTTTTGTGTCGTGCCGTCGCTTCTACCGGCCGGACACAGGCGCAAGCTATAATGGTGAGGGAGTAAACACTTTCGGTAATCCTCACGCTTGAGGTATTCGGCCAATCACAACGCAGCGTGGAATAGCTGGCCAATCAGAGCACACCTCGCTTTTCAGACCGATGAGCTTTGTAAAAATCAACGCGTTTCAAAAAGGCGGGAGAGGAGAAACAATAACTGTCAGCTATGTGGAAATAATTGTGGGTTTTTTCCTACTCTTTAAACTACATAAACACATTCGCATTCTCTTCCACAGCTCAAATACATCAAATTAACTCTTTTCTTTTTCTGCCAAGGTCCATCATATGACCCCTTTAAAGTTAGTCAGCATTAATTATATACTCTTAAAGTGAGAAAATAAGCCCTTGCTTCCAGCATAACTTCCTCTGAGAAGAACAGACCTCACAGCAAAGGCAGGTGAGAGGTGTAGAAAAAAAGACCGAAACCACAGTGATGTCTCTCCTTTGACTCCTCTCCTCCGGTAAACTGGTTGTCAAGGCGGGAAGAAATCCAACTGCTAGACAAAACAGGCAATGCTCAGGGGATCACAGATGTTGAGTGAGGAGAGCTCAGGTCAAGATGGAAACCCTTGTCCTGTTAAATTGAGCAATGCTACATCAAGATTGCGCACTAATGTTAATCTAGGGAAACTGTGTCTCTCAAAGATTTCATTGTAGGCCATATTCAACAGTACAAGGAGGCAAAAACAAGGGGCTTGGGGTGAAAACACGAGCAGAAGTGCTGTTTTTCCCGAATATAAACACGAATGCTAATGGTGATTTCATAATAAACAAGAGGTTAAATGTTTTAATTTGAGCCTTTGTCAAGCTTATCTTGATAAAATTAGCTTTTCTTGTTAAAAAATGCCAAATGAGACGCAGCTAATATTGTCTGTTTCTGCTCTATTTTGCCAATGAATAGCAACACAAACTGGTGTTTCGTTCCAGAATGATCAGCTTTTTGAATGAATAATGACTTGCTCAGCAAAACTTTTTTTCATTTTTAAAAGTAAACTAACATTGATTTTCGCCATCATTCATATTTCTGTTTATATTTAAAATATAAGTTCATGCAAATCTAACAACCCCATAGTGTCTTATCATTCTAAACGCATTTAACGTTAAGTGCATTTAAAGAATTTGACATTAAACATGACACATTTAATAGGGTTAGAGAAAAAATGCACCTGGAAAACAGCTTGTGGCAAATATCGGCCCTTAATAATAATAATAATAGTGTATTTTTGTAATTTCCAAATTGTTAGTATGCAAAAATTGTATTTTTCTAGTTGTCTTGGTTAGCTGTTGCTTCAAAATGCTGTTGTCTGGAAGACTATCATTTGACTACCTAATGGTATAGTTGATTATATCAGTGCTAGAAATGGGGATTTATTTTACCGTCTTTTTTGTTTTTTTGATAGTGAGTTGTTAAACCTTGTAGTTTGTCAAGTTGTTGTACTTGGTTTCAATGAAATGGTCATAATAAACAGCAAACGCCAAATCCAAAGAAACAGTGTGAGAATGTCACAAAATGAGGATTACCATCTAGACAAGACCTCGATAGATCTCGTCAAGAAACAAAGCTGCGCAGTGCCCCCTGCTGGGAGATATGAGCAAATGCACAACACATTACTCGGCACAAAATAATTTTTATCAGAATTAAGATGACACTGAAGATCAAGCAAAAAGCAGTGATCTTTTATGAAGTCTGCTCATTAAATTAATGTTTGATTTTCATTAATCAGAAAATCAATGACGACATGAGCTTGATAAGCACTAACATTCTAGATTTTTGTTTTCTCTAACAATTGAAAGTCAGGAATTCCCTAAGCTCTGAAAATCTATTGTGTCTAGTTTAATATCTATAGATCATAACATCAAAACCCCACATTTAGATACTTTAAAACTCCAAACAGTCTGGCACTGAAGCAAGTGCCAATAGTTTCACATGCCCCAAGTACAAGAGGACTTTTTCCACTCTTAGACAAGCTCAGTTTTGACAGTCTCTCTCCAAACCACAGTCTAGCCAAGATGAGCTATGAATACGCCAATAAGGAATGCGCATTTCAATGTGAAGCTCATTAGCACACTCATTTCATTCCTCTTGCAGTTGCCAGACATGAAATATTGCCACTCAAGTTAAAACCGAGCAAGTGATTGAAGTCACTGCATCTCTTCTGTCACAATCTCAGTTTCACATAAACATGCTTTTCCCAGCAAACAGACAGACGTAAAACACTCAAACGTAAAATTCTAGCAGGAATGTTTTAAAGCCTCTGAACTGTAAACTGAAGCTTTTCAACTAGATCTGCATCATTTCACTGTTTGCCGTGTAATTTGTGTTATGACAGCATCGATACTGACAATTAAATATTACACTTTCAGCCAAACTCGAGAGGCGTCAATCACAACACAATCGGCAGAACAATAGTTTTCCATGGCGGTGTGCATCATGTGTTTCCTACTGCTTACATTCGCTCCTTTAGCTAGTCTGAATGAGCACATAGCATGTTATGCATTAAGAAAGCAAAGCACACATACAACTTGTCTTCCACTGTTTATTTGTTGGTGATTTTACATGTTTTAGAAAAAGAACCCAAGGATTTTGCCTCCTGTGTGTTTTCGTCTGGCCTCCTCGTGGTCCATGATGCCAGCTGAGGTTGTCAAAACAATGAATCTGCAGAGAATAAAGAGACAAAAAGCATGACCAGGTTGTCCAAGATGCTGCTGCCCTTTGAATGCATCTCACCCTAGGTGCTTCTGTTCTACATAGCTGACATTTGCAAGATATTTTATAATAAAAATACAAAGCAATGAGAAGGGTTCATTTGTCACAAATATAGCAGCAATTTATGCCAAGTCAAATTTGGATAGCTAATTGACTATCAATAATTAATCTGTTTCATCAACCTTTGCAACTGGTTACAGCGCCAGACACTCAAGGTGACAAGTTGAGCTAGAGCTAGAAACCTGCTTTTTGGGTGCGTTCACGCTTGTAGTTCGGTTCTTTGGGTTTGTTTGGTCCGGACCAAAAAAGAAAGCGATACATTTGGTCCTTGTCCGCTGAGCGTTCACACTGGCATTTTTGACACCGAACCTAAAGATACCATACTTAAAGGCATAGTGTTACGTTCTCAACCTGATTGGTCGGGTTGAATGACGTATATTTTGCAACGGAACTCACCGAATACCCCAAACAAAAGCCGTGTCCCGACTTGAAGCGGTGCTGCACAGACCAAACAGTATAACTCAAAAACATTCACCGATCGGTCTGATCAGCGCCTCTTTAAGTTGAATTCATCTAATGCCGTCTGCTGGACTAAGCGCGCTCATTGCTGCGTGTACTTATGACTTTATTTGCACCACCTGCAAACTCACACAGAGCTCATAAAAGGCACTTGACTCTAGGTGCTTGTGCCTCGTTCCTCATTTGTTCATGGCATCAACAATTCATCTTTTGAATTGTTTGTGCATCTTTCATATTTCATTCGAACCGCACCAGAGTTCATTTGGACGGGATCCCCCCCCCCCCCCGCGACCATATGTTTAGTGGGCTAGGTCCGAACAAAAGCTTAAATACCTTTTTTAAAGTTATATGTACATAATAAATATATACAGTACACATGCATATATTATGTAAACAAGATCTTTTATTTTGGATGCGATTAATCGCTTGACAGCACTACTTTAAACCCATCAGTATCTACTGTGAATGCAGAAAGTAAATACAGTACAAAAATAGCAAAATGTTCATAAAATAGTGTTTAAAACATTTCTGGTAGACACTGGCAATTACTCACCCGAACTGTCTGGATGGGAGAAGGTTGTTCTGCCACTTCTCCAGATCTTTCAACTGCAAATCGAACCGTGGGCTGATGACGCCACACTGCAACACAGAGAAATTGTTCAGAGAACGGTTTGAGTGCTTGATGCACATATAATATCAGTAGTCAAAGACAGAGTGCACCTGTATCCCACCATTTTCTAGCTTGTACTATTCTGGACAATGTTTGAAAATGCTATTGCTAACACTTCTTGTGGTAAGGTCCCAACATTGATGAACTGCATGTTGTATTACTAATTTTGTAAGCCGCTTTGGACAAAAGCACCTGCTAAATGAATAAATGTTCAATTGGAACTCATTTATATGATACAAAAACCTGTAGGACCAATTCAACAAGGCTTGTCATTATGAAAATTACTCCTTTAAAACCAGCTGTGCCTTTTGCCTAACAAATGTCTGTCAGCTGAGACTACAATCACAATATCTACTACCTTACTGCTTAAATATTAGGGGTGGGAGAAAAACAAGATTCTTCAATGCATTGTGATTTTCTCTTTAACAAGCTTATTTTCTTCTCATATGTACAATGGTGTGCGCTAGAGACAGTATTCTGCTTGCTGCCAATTACACAAACACACACAACATACATTAAGTGTAGGGCTGGGCAAAAAAATTGATTTTTCGATATATCGTTTTTTAAAATGTGGTCGATTCAATATCGATTCTCAAAGGCCACGAATCAATTTTTTTCAATATTTATCTTCGCAAACATTGAACATAAGATTTACCTTAATCTTATTACTAGTCTAATCCCCTAGATGTCACCCCCTTATTTGCCTTGCGCGATGTTACAACGGAGAGTCCGTCATTCATTCATTGCTTAAAATGGTGGATTCAGGTGCGTATGGAAGCATTTTAGATTTCACAAGCATGATGACAAAGATACGGTGGACAAGAACAAAGCTATATGCCTGATTTGTAATTCTGAGGTGAAATGCTGTAGTAATACTACAAATCTGCGGAGTCATTTGACGAGACATCACCCAGACGTGCAGGTTCTAACACCCCCACAGCCGAACAGACAACTGAAGATTTCAAACGCATTCACAAGCAAAATTCCTCACAATTCACCTCGTGCACAAAAGATCACGGAATCGATTACTTTTCATATTTGCAAAGATCTAAGGCCATACAGCGTAGTCGAAAATGACGGATTCCGTTACATGTTGATTGTGCTGGAGCCTTCGTTATTCTATTCCTAGTCGTAAACAGATAAGCGAAGAGATTATACCAAGACTGTACCATGAAGTGAAGGGAAACATTTCTCTGTCCCTTCAGTCAGCAGACAGAGTTGCCCTCACGTGCGATGGCTGGACGTCAAGGAGTCAAGACACCTATGTCACAATCACCTGCCATTATTTACGTGATGACTGGGCTCTCATTTCAAATGTGTTGCAGACCAGAGCTATGCAGGCTAGTCACACAGGGGCAAATATATGTGCATTGCTTTCAGAGGCGTTGGAAGAGTGGGGGCTCACTAAGAAAGACCCGACTACTACTAATGATGATGGAGCTGCTCCATATTGGCTGCTTTGCTCACACAATAAATCTGGCATCGCAAGCTGCGCTGAAACTTCCGGCCATCTCTCGGTTGCTAGGTCGAGTTAGGCGCATAGTGACATTCTTTCACAGGAGCGCTAACGCTAACAAAGTTTTCAAAGAAAAACAAATGCTACTGAACTTGCCCTGTCGCAAACTTAAAATTGATGTGGTGACCAGGTGGAACAGAGCGCTGGACATGCTTGACAGATTTTTGGAGCAGCAACCGGCAATCTCAGCTGCACTTCTTTCTCCTGAAGTCCGTCGGAGCGAAAAGGATCTTTGCACTTTGACAGAGGCAGATATAACTGTGGCAGAGGACATCGTGAAAGCTCTTCAGCCGATGAAAAGTGCAACTCTGGTGATGTCTGGAGAGAACACCGCTACTCTCTCTATTATTGCACCATTGCACGCACAGCTCCTTGATGAGATGCGCTCGACTGCCAGTGATTCGACTGTCATTAAGGAACTCAAATCTGCCGTGCTTGACAACTTGAAGTTTAGGTACGTTTACAAAAACAGCAAGTACCATCTATAAAATGTAAAATTTGTGTGAATGTTACAACAGGTTACATTCTTGTTAATTGTAAGTTTGTGTATGTTGATGCCATAATGTAATTTAAATGTGATTGTCTACTCTATAAAGATATGCAAATCTAAAAGAGAAGCTGCATGTTCTGTCTGCCCTGGACCCTCGTTTCAAGACCCTTTCTTTCATCTCTGAAGAGAAACGCAAGGACACATTCACAGCATTGATCAGTGAGATGGTCACTCTGGAGCAAGTTAAGGCACATGATGTATGTTGCATAACGTTTTAAAACTGAAAATGTAAACAAACCAATATTTATTAACTGCATATAAATATAATAAATTAAAGTAAAATAATACAATTTCTGTATGGTGGAGATGGGCAACATTAAATTCAAATACAATTTTTATTTATATTTTCCTTGTTTTTAACTATCAGCAGCAAGGATCTGTTAGTGCTGGTAATGGAGGCAGTGCACCTGTACAGGAGCAAATATCCCTTGGTGAAGGTGACCCCTCCCCAGCCCCACCAAAGAGGTCAAAGGAATCCTGTGCACTGTTGGATCTGCTTGGGGCAGCCTATGCACCAGTGGCTAAAGTAGTCAGTGCTACTGCTGCAGACAGGGCACGGGAATAAGTTGTAAAATAAAGAGAAGTTACACCTATACCTCTCTCAGAAGATCCATTTAAGTGGTGGTGTAAGCATGAAGGAGTGTACCCACTTTTGTCCCTCCAGGCAAAACGCTATCTTTGTGTTCCAGGGACCAGTGTCCCAGCTGAAAGAATTTTCTCCACAGCTGGAGACATTATTACAGCTCAAAGAAGTTGCCTTCTGCCAGAGCACGTTGACCAACTCCTTTTCTTGCAAAAAAATTACAGTTTCCAATGAGGCAGTGTTACTGTACTTTGAGCCTACTGTTAGTCCAGTGTTAAAGTGTTAGTTCACCCAAAAATGAAAATTCTGTCATCATTTATTATTGTATTCATCATGTATTAATTTCTTTCTTCTGTGAAACAAATGCAGAATTTGAAGAATGGGTAAACCAAAAGTTGAGGGACCTATTGACTGGACTTCAATAGTATGGAGAAAAATACTATGGAAGTCAATGTCTACCGTCAACTGTTTGTTTACCAGCATTCTTCAAAATATCTTCTTTTGTGCTCAACAGAAGAAAATAAATTCATACATGCATAAATGACAATTTTTATTTTTGGGTGAACTATCACCCAAAAGCCAGTATTAGTTTTCCTACACCGTTCATTAGTGCTGTGTTCAAAATATCGATACAACGATGTATCGTCACAGAGATTTGACGATACGAGTATCGATACAGCTGGCCCTGTATCGATACAGTGGCACGTGTGCAGCAGTGGACCGCGTTTAATTTGTTTAAAATTTTACAACGTTTAAAATAGAGTAGAAAAGGGCGAGGTTTCTAAAAAAAGAATGACTAGAGCATATATAGGCTACAACAAGGTTTAATCTGGCCGCAGAGGAACACAACTGAGTTGCCTGATATAAAGAGACGTAATCCCCAAAACAGAGCTTTACACTTGCGCAAGAAAAATATCTGTTAAGTGTGCTACTTATCTTTGTCAACCTAGCAACCCTGTGCACGTGCTCTCTCTACACTGTGGATAAACGCGCTTGCTTTCTGAAAACACCGCTTAGCTTGCAGTTTAGCGATCTCCACTTCAATATTATATTATCAGAAAAGTGTGATTTATCAAGTGTTCATTTATGAGAGAGAGAGAGAGAGGCTGTGTATGTAGGAATTACCACCGTTTTGCCGTGTTTCTCTATTAACAGTAAAGCTGTGGCTTTAATTCCTTTAGAAACAATGATGCTACCAGCTCCTTGTTGAGAAAGATAATGTAGCTCATGAGAGATTAAGCTATTTAGTTGATAAAACTGCGGGGCAGCGCTAAAAAGTTTGTTCCTGAATGTCTGAGTTCGGCCGCAGCGTGATCGGTGTGTGTGACTGCACCAAACTGCTTCTGTTTCACACAAATGCTGGCACAGATGTGCATGTTCGGCTAGAGTCGCTTTGAACTCGTGCATCTTCGGAAGCGGAAAGTTAAAAAAAATTTAGTGCACACCGCCACGCGAAACGACATCGCCGCACTCAAAGCGAACTTCTGCCAACACCGCATATTTGTCATATTTTCCGCGCGCATCTAAACGAACTTGCGGACGCCTAAAATCAGCCTTGGGCGTGTGTGCGTTAGATACAGTGAAGACAGCGCATTAGTTTAGAACTCTTCCAATTTATTTTTTTTTAATCATAGAGAGTGTGTTAATTTGTGCAATGATAACCTACCAGCAATGTAAAAAAATTTTTAAACATATTAGAATGAGTACAATACAATATAAATTTATTAGAACAAGTAAATTATTATTTATGGGCTTAAAAACAAAACGACAGAAAAAAAAAAAGAATATTGTACCTGGTGGGGAGTGCACAAATGTAAACATGAAACATATGCCATTACCTATCTTGTACTGTGGTACAGTTATGGAGGCCCTTCATAATGCAGAGGTCAGCTGCCTGCTCTGCCAATAGTTAGAAATGGCACTATAGTAAGCAGTGTTTAATAAACAGCTGTTTTTCTAAATTCTGCTGAGGTGAAATTCAGTGCAGTCATGTATCGTGATCGTATCGTGGCATCTGTATCGTGATATGTATCGAATCGTGACTTTGCTGGTGATACACAGCCCTACCGTTCATAGGCTTGCAGCCTCCATGTTACAGCTAATGTTGTGAGATTTTATGTTTGTTTTATCTTAAACATAAAATAACCTGATCCTGTTTGATCAAGGCATGCGACTGTTCTGACCAATTTTCAGCATCAGTTTTTCATCTTGCATCAAAATTCTGTCTATTCATTGTATGCATTTGAAATATAGAGTTGGGTTTTGTTTTATTGTACCCAAGTGTACCTAAAATAAAAAGTGTTTAATATACAGGTTTGTGGCTCTTAAATTTCCTTTTATTAATTAACCATTTGTAATCTTATGTTCACTGTTCATTTTTTATAAATATAGGATTTGTATTAAATCTATATTCATTCATATATTCAAATCGAAATCGAATCGAATTGAGAGCTTGAAAATCGAAATCGAATTGGAACATCTGAATCGATACTCAGCCCTAACTAAGTGTATAACGTGTCATGGTTGAAGCGGGCAATCACAGGCTTCGTTGCATCGGATATGCACTGAGAGAAATTAATTAGTTTGGTATTTCAATATTTTCCTAAAATCATGTATCATTTATGCCATTTGGAATGCCGTACATATTGGACACACAAAGCTCAATGCCAGACGGCTGCTTTCAAACACTCACATGCGCTTTGTGTGCATTCGTTCCAAAGAGCATGCAGCTGTGCGTAACTCCAAGTTAAATGCACTTGCATCTTAAAACGCTTTTATGATGCGAAATTAATGTAAACAGTCAGTTTCATTTTAAGTAGAGGACAAAACATCTGATATGTTAAAACAGATCTGTGCATTAGTGTGAATACAGCCTAGTTTAGCCTGTATTAGACTTGCCGCTGTCAAAAATATCACTAGTAATATAGTTTATATTTGTTTGTATGTTTTGAAGCTATATTCAGCTAGTTATAATTAACATACAATTGTTTTGATTTATTTTAATGATTTGATTTGAAACCAAACAAACTTGGAATTATTTTAAAAAGTACTAAAGCAGTCCGGTGCCTTATTTTAAATCACAAATGTATGTTATAAAGTTGAAAGGTTTGTTTGTACATCTTTGCATTTGCACATTTTATTTTAATAAAAATGCACAAATAAATCTGATATATCTCTGATATAAGATGAAAAATGTAGATGAAAAATCATTTTGGGATCAAATCATGAGGTGCCTTAGTGCATACTGCAGGTTAGAGACCCAGAGAGTCAATGTATAGTCATTCTAAAATAAGAACCAAAGCACGATTCGCTATTAAGGCTGATTTATACTTCTGCATCGGACCTACGCCGTAGGCTAAGCGTCAGTTTTCATTTATACTTCTGCGTCGTTGTTCGTGTCAACGTGCAGTACACATGCAAACCGCTAGTCAGCAGTGTCCACGAGCATGTTGCTGGTGTAACCCGCAGTACCATGGCAAAAGCAGAAGAAGAAGCGGCTCGTCGGAGAAGCATTATAGCTGTGACGGCGGCAAATAAATATTAAATCATTATTTAAAACTACAAAAAGGAGACAACAATGGAACAGGAGATGAAGGCATTCTTTCAATCTGCACAAGGACTTGTACCACAGCAGATCAACATTGTTCGTTGCGGACAACTACTGATGTATAATGCTATGTAGTATAATAAATGATAAGACACTTGTTCTTTGTTTTATTTTATATAAGAAGGTGTAACTTTAAAATATATTAAAGTGCACATAAACACAAAAAACTCAAGTCCATATGGAGGGAGGGGTTCTTGCAGACCAATCACAGCGCTTGCGGTCTGCGTAGAATTGACGCGCTGTTAGATTTTTGGAGAGGTGCACATCAGGCTACGGCGTATGGGTGTGCGTCTATGCGTAAGCTACGGCGTAGGTCCGACGCAGAAGTATAAATCAGCCTTAATGTTATCCGGATTCTGTAGATTATTGTGAATATAAAACATCCTCGTGTGGAGTTTGTATGGTTCTCCGTGTTGAACTTTTCTATATTATATTATTATTTATTCATTACTATTATTGCGAAGTGAAGGAATGAATATAGCTATTTTGCGCGACACAACGACCTCTTAGTAAAGTTATTGTTACCAGGTCCTGGCACGGATAATCTTTAAATTATTATCAGAATAATCCTGGCCTGTCCCTGCTCTCTTGGCCGCATAGCAGGCTCATAATTGTAGGGCTGTGGTCCGTTATACAAGTATGAATAAACATTTAGTTTCCTCAGCATCCGAACTGTCATTGCGATCCATTGTTTTCCTGTTGTTTAAATTGACCGCACTCCCTACCTTTACGTCACTTCCAGTTTCAGCGATTTTCAGATGAAAGTAAAATGTTCTCTCAAAAATAACTCCAGAAGCCTCAAGTAGCGAATTTATAAGTATATTTTAAACAAAATCTAGTTCTATATACATTATTTTTCTATACATTGACCCACTGGGTCTCTAACCTGCAATATGCACTTTAAGATTCCCACCCCTATTAAATATACTAGTAATACAACAATAGTTTTATAATGTACTTAATATTTTCATCCCACAGTAACTACTTCATAAAAGCAAAAAGGCACTCCAGGTTGATCTATATTGCAAATATAGTAGATTATGATCTATCCGGCTAAGAAAGCTCTTTAGCTGTCACTAACTGCACAACACTGTACAAGTCTCTCATACTTTCTGGTGTAATTTTAGACATTTATTGTGAACATCTAAGTTTATTAAACCGCTTACCTTGTTCAGCCTCCCTGTTAGATTGACTACAATTTTCCCGGCTCTGTGATCATCAATGATCTCAAATTCGCCAATGTAACCTGCAAAGACCACACAAAGAGATTGAAAATGTCTTCTCTCAGGTTCAACAGAAGTCAACTGTATAGGTTTGGAACAACATTGGATGAAATATCCATTTAAGACTGACCAATTCATGTTTTTCATACCACAAGTGCAGAATAAACAGATTCTTGTCAAACTCGCACACTGAAAAGCTCAGGAACTCACTCACCATGCTTCATCATCACAGTAAGAAAGCGCACTATGACTTTAGAGCAGGGCCTGATGAGAACCTGGCGCTTCCCCCGTTTCTCTGCATTGTTGATGCTTTTCAGCGCATCGGCGAGAACGTTCATGCGCACCATGATGCCTGCGGAGGAAGAAAATCACGTGATTTATCTCATATATAGTTAATATATCCGTTAAATAGCCTCAACTAATCACTGTCACGAGCCAAGTGCTACTTTAAAGCCAGGTACATATCGACCAAACGGATGTATAAAAAAAAAGAAATCAAACAAGTTAAATTACGGATTCTTGCAAGCCGAAAAGACCGTACACAAGGCACACCTGTATTCAATTTTCTCCAGACCTATGCGCTATGATTACCGTTCTGGTAGTGCGTTTAATAGCTAGCGAATTAAGCTTTCTGAGTTTATCTTGACCATAACCCTTCCTCTTTCACAATAACATGTATTTGTTGTTAACAACAGGCACCGGACTGCTTGGGTACGTTGGTTTGACTCGGGTTATTCCTGTCTGTCCTTCAGTAACACGGACAGACCCTGCTGAATGTTGGAGAGGTTGGACAGCCTTGGATATCAGGGCAATATATCCGTTCATACAGGCGCGAGTAGGCAAATAACTCACAGCCCTGGCGTTTAGCCTGCTCATAAACATATATTTCGGTCTAGATGTGGATGATACACAACGATGTCCGTGATTTTAATCCGATTATACAAGCATTGTAGCGATCAAACCTTACCAGTTCTGCAATATGGCGGAAAGAGGAAGAAAGAGGGGCGGGCGGCGCGATTAGGGAAAAATGTAGTCTCGCGAGAACACAGGACGCTGCGTGTTGTATCATCTGTATGACTGCCACCTACTTGTTTGGAGCGTCTCGTGACAGCAGAAACATCTCTACATGTTCATCGAACCAAAGAGGATATTTACATAGCATTCATACACGTTTTCTTGTTGCCTTTCTGTCTTTATATCCAACTTGGAATCCAGTAGTTAGTCTCTACCTGTACTATTCATTGCAACGCATTGTTTCCAGTCTCACTACACCCGACCTGAATAACTTTTTACTTCTGTTTATGAAATTCTTATTATGCACTAATATTCACCATTCATTTTTAGTTACTTTTGTATTTATATACTCTTTGAGATAGATAGATAGAGATTTGATCCCCTGTATTTTATCATTTTAATTTATATATATAATTTTGTTTATTTATTTTTTGCCCGTCTATATTAATTTTTGGTTATGGTCCTATTTTCTGTCACCATAAGAGGTTAGAATGTCCCTTAAAATTCAACAGAGAAAAACAAGTTACAACACATGCATACCAGTCTCTGTCTGTACAAAGACCAAACATGATCTATGCACATTGTTTATTGTTTATCATTTCAGAAAATGCTTTTAATCTCAAAAGATTATTGTGTATTGATTGTTGCAGTACAAAAGGAGCAACTATGCAAAACAGAAACATTTCATGTCTTGATGTCAGAGGATTGTGTTAGGTTTAACAAGTCTGTCGTTGACAAATGGCTTTAAATGCATTACAGTAGACCACATCTGGTCAGAGTCTATTATGGTGCATGTCCATTTTGCTGGTTCTTCAGTAGGAGGTCCATGTAGGCGCCGTCTATCAGGTCCTCCTCCTTCACTCCCAGGTCCAGCATGAGCTGATTTGCGATTGCCACTCCTTCTTCTCTGCTCTGCTGCTCTTTCATCACCACCTCAAGCTCCATGAAGTCCCCCAGGCCTTCCACAGAATCAACATGCACCCTGGTTTGTCTCACCATATAGAGCCTCCTCTCCTTCTTCACCTGCCCCACTTGCCCCAATGCATCCGTCAAAACCTTGACAAGCCCCTGTGGGTCGTTGGTAGGGGTTATGGAGTAATTTGACAGCTTGGGTCCTTCTGTATCTGGCCTCTCATAGAAGATCAACTGTCCTGTCCCATCCTGGAAGTCCCTGAGTTTCAGGCGTCCCGCGGGTACTTTGAAAAACGTGTCCTGCTGACGGATGACAGTCCCGTCTGAGCCGCTCAGCTCCTTTGCACGCTTCGTGAGGTAAGGCAAGTCACGCAAAACTGCTTTTATTTCTACATTTGACGGCATGTTTAAAAGTTATGCCGATTACAGTAGCGTACTATAATGTATTCTGGTATAGAGCTGCAGTGCAGATCTAGTGCTCTTGATGTTTGGCGCGCTTACACGCAAACCTCCAAAGCGCATGCGTAGCAGTGAATGCTCTCTGATTCATCCAAGTGACTCGAATCTTTCGAATCGGTAGTGAATGCTCTCTGATTCATCCAAGTGACTCGAATCTTTCGAATCGGTTCACGAAAAAGAACAAATCATATCGTGTGACATCATAGCGGCAGGATGTGGCAACAACAGTCTTTTTGTGTGTTATTTTAAAACATACTGTCATCATTTGTTAATGTACTTAAATGTTCGAAACTTATTGGATTTATCTGTATAATCTATTTTGTTCACATAACATTCAATATAAAATTAGTATTTTGGGGGGTTATTTCATTTAAAGTCACCATGAAATCAAAATAGACAATTCTTATTTTTAATGGAATACTGTAGTGTTTATTATGAATAATTTATCCGTGCATTCATTTGCCCTCTTAATCTTTCATCAAAACCGTTAACCTCCCCACCCCTCAAAACGATTCCTCTACTCTTCCTGTCAGGAGCTATGGCGCAAGGGCGGAGCTATCTGGAACTTTTTTTTTCTTTTTTTTATTGATTTCCAACATATAATGTAAAGGTACTGAACAAATATAAACTACCAAAAAAGAAATAGAAAATATACAGTATTATATAAATAATAATACAGGTAAAAATAATAATAAAGAAAAACTAAACAGAAAAATCGCATATTAATCTCATATAAATACAGAAGCTTCGGAGCTTTCCTGGAACTGCCACCATCTGCAGTTCCTCCAGGTGACGTTGTAATCAATGACAGGGGAAACTGAGAGATTGGCTTCACTTTATAGCACGGACACCATTCCATGAGGAGTACGTTACCCCTAACGTGAAAAGATATTAGGGGGAGATGATATCACCAACATTACTCTTAGGAAAATTGCAAACAATTTTTGTTCAGAATATGACTTACCTGAACTTAGTGACGCCTCTCAGGCAGGCTCTCTCTCTCTCGTTCTTTCTCTCTCACACCTCACTCCGCGCTCTGTTTAAAGGTCATTTTTGTTTGCCTTTTTATCGTCATCATCCTTCATAAATAAAACATTTATTCCTGCTTGAGTGTTCCTCTTGTGAAATCCAGTGAGAGAACTCCCCCAACCACACTACTTCAAACTGGCATTCAATCTTCCGCCATTTTGGTTTTTTTTTAGCAACGCCCCAGCTTCCAACGATCTAATTAATTCCCGAAGGACGAAATCAAGTTCCGCCCTCTCATTTCAGATGCCGTTTCATTCAGATATATGTCACAGTAGAGAAGAAAAGACAAAAGCAACTTCCGTTTCATGCCGACTTTAACCGATTCGTTACAAACACTAAAGTCCACCAAAACGCCTTGTTGCACTTTATTAAAATTTTTCGTGTCTACAAATTTATTAAGAGACATTAATAATTTAATTATTATTTCTTATTAAAATAGAGTGTTTAGATATTATAAACGTTTTCCACACTAATGCCAACAAAACATTTCCCCTCCAATTGGCTGGGCATAACGATAAAAAGTAGCCAAATAAAAATTAATTGGTCAAACTTCTTACATTAAGTGCCGCATGAAATCAAAATTGACTTTATTTACTTTACCAGCGCACATTGCTAGTCTTGATGTGAACAATTAATCTGTGCAAGTTAATCCGCTGAAAAAAAATTTTGTCTTCGTAATCTTTAATCAAAATCTAATCATTTGCTTCCGCTCTGGAATGGCATTACTTCTCTGATGACGTCATGGCAGAACATCCTTAAAACCACAGCCTCCAACCGTTATATTGTCTAAGAGTGAGAGACAGAGAGGAGGAGCGCAAACATAAAGCCATGCCCTCTATTCAATATTCCGTTTCAGATGCAAATAGTCACTACCCACTGAAAATAGATTTCAAGCGGAATATAACATACATCAAATAAGTTACTATGGGCTATGAACGCCGCTAAAAGCCAACCCTGTTTCTCAATGTTCACACTATCCATCCTAAATAGTATGTGAGATTAGAATAAGTGTGTCCAAATCATAGTATGTAAAAAAAAAAAAAAAACAAAGATAATCCAAAGGTCTCCGGATGGTCTACTATTTCAGGTCGATTTTTGACGTGTGGATCTGTGCACACTCTAATGGCTAATATTGACCACAATCCATTGCGCTTTGGTGAAGGATTCGGTCCAGAACTACAAACACGAATAAAACGCGTTAAAAACTACAAACATGGCGGATGTGCGCGACTAGCAGTTAGGTAGAGAGGCTTAGAAAAAGGGGTTTGAGTTACTAATATTCAACATTTAACCTGGTAAAAAATATTTATTTAATGTTATCTGTGTTATATTTCATCTGCAACAGCAATGTAAACTTTTATAAGACGCAGTTGTGTGACCCAAAGCTTGCCTACTCTTCTACTACACACTCAAAAGTGTGTACTTTTTCTTCACCAAAAGAGTACATACTTTAAGGGCGTAGTAAAAGTAGGTACATTGAGACGCAGCACAAGCCACTTTCATGGTACCTAAAACCCAGGACTGGTAGTAGAATGAAAATATTTGAAAGCACGAGTCCTGAATGGTCTGGGGAGTAGTGTCTCTGATCCATTACCACAGTAGATGGCGGTAATGCTCTTTTAAGAATGCGAACCGCCAATAAGCTCAAAGAAGAAGAAGAAGAAGAAGAAGAAGGACGAACATATGAGTCAGTGCATGAGAGTGAACACAAACGATTCGTTCACTAACTAAACACAATTCCAGCGCATGCGTACCGGTATCGCTGTCACTACTTTGACTTTAGTTAAATGTCACGTAGCATTTAAATAGATTTTTAAACAAAATAGTTAACGCGGCTTCAATGCATTAACATATTTGGGACTGAAATTGATTAGTTATCGGAATAGCACGTAAGCCGTAGCAGATATCAGAGTCGCTCGTCTTCTTTTGGCTCTGTAGAGACATGTTTACATCCCAGACCTCTTCCTTCCAGGAGTCCATAGACGTGGATGAGAGAGATGCAGACTTCGACAACGAAGAGATCGCCGGATACAGCCAGAAAATACAGCAGATTAACAGCTACTATGCCATATACTACTACCAGAACACAAGGTAACGTTACAGTGGCTTCCACATGTAACTATGTCATTGCATTAGGTTCGTTATGCTAAGGAGGCTTTCCAAATGCTGGATGCTTTGCAAAATGCAAGTAGTTTTAGGAATAATTTGCCCTTTTATACCTCATATTAAGGATTATATGAGATGCAAGCTTGCATAGTTAGGTCTAGCTAGTCTTTTGCATTTTTCTATGTTTATGAGGTAAAATTAACAATTAATTTGAATTAAGCTTGCACTTGCGTGACTCAAACCCATGTTCAAAGCCAGGAATATCTTTAATTTGAAGCATAGTTCATAATAGTGGGTTAGGCCAATGAAATCATATGACTGTATTTTGGATGAGTTACATAGTATATGGACACTGATATGTATAAACGATATTGTAAAACACCATACATGGCTATGTAGGCCAGTGAGAACCTTGGGAGATCTTAACTTATCAATGCTTATGAAGTATTAAACGCATTATCAAACTACCCAGATCTGAGGCTTCTGGAGAGAGTGTGGCCTGGAGCCAGAGGAGATCAGACTCAACCACAAGTCAGGAAGACTTTAGGTAAAAAGGGTCGATCGATCATCTCAATCATTTCAGTCCAGTGGCTTTCAGTGTTGTGATGGAAGAAAAATCATGGCTTCAGTCAAAAAAAAACACCCAGGATTCTACGTCTGGCTTTTCATCATGTTGGTTTGCTCACATCATTCATAACCATTGAACTAATCTGTCTAACGTCAAACTGTGTATTTCCGTTGGTGTGTATCTGTTAGGTGCCGCTGGTGATTCTGTGAACATCATTGCTTCATTGACTGCTTATCTGTCCACTTGTTCACTTTTCCTTCCTTGTTGATATTCTAGTTTAACCCATAGTTTCCACTCTTACAGTCCACACCTCTGACGCCCAGCTTGGCCACCCTCTTGGCCGAGCCAGAAACTGCGAAGCTACAGCTCGCGCAAGTCTGAGAAGGGCGCTTGCTAGGGTAAGGGGGAACATTGGCCACTGTGGTCTAAGGTACATGCTTCAGTGGTGTTATTTTAAAGTCCCCCTGTGGTGAAAATCACATTTTTAACATTGTTTACATATCTGTTTGGTGTTTTTAGTATGCTTAAAGACAAACCATACGCAAATTCATCAGTCAACACCATTGTTGAGCATTTTCTCTTTAAAACTGCAGTGTACCAAAGACAAAAAAATGCAGTTTGGAACAGCTCATTTACTACCGTCACAACATTTAACAGTCTCATTTCAGCTTCTGGTGGGACTTTTCTGTATCATTAGCAAAGCGTTTCTACCTAAGGATGTTGACTTTTAGAAGGTCGCTTTTTGAGATGGTGAAGGGGAACATGGTTTGTGTAACATAGCACCACGATTAGCTGTTTGATAACATAGTCAAGCCAAAAGCTAATGATATCCGAAGTTGTAGAGAGCAATACATACAATTCTGATACACTGACTTGTAGCCGACCCTGTATAAGTCGCCTTTTCTCTTTCCTGAATCAGTTTCTCATTCAACAACTGTCATGGCTGAATAATTCCAGTATCCTAGTGGGATTGATTGAGTGTAGACGGGGACTAATTTCCATATTCATGGTTCCTCGTACACTAAATGAGGTAGTTAAAAAAATTAGTGAGTGCAGGGGGACTTTAAAACTGAAACTCTTGAAAAATGTTTTCGCTAATTGAACAAAAAAGCTGTAAAAAAATATAAAATGTTCAATGAAAAAATCTACTTTTAAATGAAAAATATAAAATGATAATTAGAAATGTTGTTTTGGCAACTAACTGCAATAAGTCATTTTAAGTTGAAATACTAAAACTGAAATAAAAATAAATTTGAGCCAAATTGTCAAAAAATGACAAAAGCACATAGCAAAATGACTAAAAATGAAACTGTTAAAAACTGTTTAATATCACAATAAAAACTAATTCAAAATATACAAATAAATAATAGTGTATAAATACTACTAAAATAACACTGCATCATATTTAGCAAGCTAAAGAGTACTATTTAAATAATGTAGTATTAATACATTTGCATTACTTATTGTTTAGTATCCTTCAGTGCAGAACTAAATATCCAGATCATATCTCATTGCCATTCAGAACAATATTACCATGTATTATCTTAACTGATTGAATGTTTGTGTGTGTGTTCAAGCATCCCTGAGCAAGCGGTGGGCTGTTACTGCTGTCTGCTGGAGCAGGAGAAATCTCCAGAACAGCCTGAGGCCGACGGCGACGGCTGGGTGGTGTGTCTTCTCGGAGGATCAGAGAAGGGCCTAAATCTATATCCTTAAACCACAAATGACTGACAATTAAACTGTAGGAAAAACAGCATTGTGCACTAAAGAATGAAGTGCTATCAAATTGTATCTTTGTATTCAAACATGTTGCTCTCTTAGTAGAATATTGAATACGTTTTCTTTAACCCTGCAAACATTTAGAATTGAGCTGGACAAGTACGTCCAGGGTCTGCAGGGCTGTTTGACTCCAGAGGTGAGGACAGTTTTTGCCACTGACAGTGGGAATAATGTTTAAATCTGTCCAGTTTTTTTAAGTTATATCTGTTAGCACACAGCTTTTTATGTCCATTTGCTGTAAATATTGTTGGCAACTTCTGGCAACAGATGCAGAATTTGGAGACAGAAGCCAGGCCCTACCTGAACCGCTGGTATGAAGAGTCCGTTATGCACATTCACAAAGTGGTTCAGCTGTTGCAGGCGAACGTCGGTTACCTTCTGCATGCAGTAAGAAACCACTGCTGTCTAGATCAAATACATTTTATAAAGTCATAATTGAAAGCAGTAATATACTGTATTATATGAAATGGTAAATGAACATAACTACTTCTCTGCTGCAGGCTTTGAGTCACAAGCTTTTCGAGGTCACAGGGGCAGATGAGAAGACAAAAGCAGATATAGCAAGGTAAGCGAAACAACTTTATCTTAATAGCGGCTACATTTTTACAGTTTTAAAAACTGATAGCCATTACAACTTGATTGTCTTGTTAGATTTATCAAAGCAGCAAGCCTGCAGGGTCTAGTTCAGGAAGACACCCTCTGTAAGGCCATTTCAGAGGACTCTCACAGCATTCTGATCATCGACTGCTCAACCAGCCCACCTACACTCACCAATAAAGGTCAGCAGCAGCAGCATCACCTCACTAAATGTACAGACTTTCTCCTTTTATAAATGCCTTATTTTGATAATGTTGTGTTATTATCTCTGCAGTCAGTAACCGATTCTGCGATGACTGGATCCAGGCCTTCCTCAATGCTGCTGAACGCTTTAACCCTTTCCTTCTCCGCCAAATCCTGGAGAATTTTAAACTTAAGGTTAATTTGCTCCTGATTGAGTATAACAGTAACCTGGTATCCAGACCATACATTTAGGTGTATGGCATTCACTGATTTTTGTTGCTTGCTCATTTTACTTATATATAATTGTAAATATTTATATGTAAATTGTACATTTTATAAAAATTGTTTTATAAAAGAAGTTTACTTGTACATCTTTTTTTTTTGCCTAATATTAACATGACATTTCTGAAAAAGTTATGTTTACCATGCTAATCTACTATTGGTATCTAACAGTTAAAGGGATAGTTTACATGAAAATGAAAAATTCTGTCATTTACTCAGTCCCATATTGTTCCAAACCTGTATGAATTTCTTTCTTTTGCAGAAAATATTTTCAAGAATTTGATACCAAACAGTTTTGGTTCCCATTGCTTTTCCGTTTTCGTTTTTTTTTTTTTTTTTTTTTTTGGGTCCATGCAATGGAAGTCGTGGAACGAAATTGTTATTTACCAACATTCTTACAAAATATAGTTTGTGATTCCACAGAAGGAAAAAATAATATTTTTGAGCGTTACTGGTAACTGCTGTCTGGTTTCCAGATCTCGCATTTTACACTTGTATCCAAATCTAGTATGTTGTAAACATCTGCTCACAGTGTAAAAAATGAATTATTAACTTTTAAAAGTATTATATTAAAAACTATTAACTTAAATTTAAAAAGTATTCACTAGTATTATTAAATGAACAAAAAATATGTTCTGTATAGTACCCAACCTGATTTCAGAAATGTCTTCAACATGCACATTGTTTCTCCATGCAGGCCATTCAGGACATGAACAACCTGAAGCGCTTCATCCGTCAGGCTGAAATGAGCCACTACGCTCTGTTCCGCTGCTGTCTGTTCCTGCAGAGCTGTGGAAACGGGGACGTGCTGCTGCAGAACGCACGGGCCGAGCACAGCAGCCTTCCTGAGGCCTGTGGAATCATAAAAGTGCTGGAGGAGTTCCTCGGGGAGCATGCGCAGGGCACACTCTACTGACACCACAGTGATTCATAAACTCACCTATCTGAGAGCACCTTGGAAGCAGCTGCCCAGAACTCCAATTTAATACCCATAATCATAGCAGTGTGGTTTGATTTTAAGCAACTTCAACAAACTTGAATTGAAAACACTAAGTGTATATTTGTGTGTGTGTGTAGAGGTTCAACAGCAAAGGTTAAAAAAGATTATGTTTGTGATGTGCTGCTGTAAGTTGATTTGGGTGCTTAAAAATTCTAACCTAAATAGATCCTATAAAATGGAGCAATGAAAAATGCATGTGTGATCAAACTTTATTTAAAAAACTTTTCTCAATAATGTGTATATATTAACACAATACTGTTTATATGTGACAACTGATTCTAGGATGTAATCTATTGTGTAGCAGTCATTGTTTTGAAGATGTGATTTTTAAAACAGACAGTCCTGTACATTTATTGAAGTAGCAAACTGAATTAGGAAGCTAGTCACATAATCATGAAACTATGTACTATGCCCTGCATGGCCCATTTTATCGTGTGTTTTTTTTTTTGTGATAAAGTGCTTAATTGGATAATATTCTATTCTTTTAGTCTTAATTGTTATAATAATAATTTCTTTGATTTATGTTCTTGTTTAATATTTCAGAATGTTTCTTACCAAAAACAAAACCTCTGATAATCATAAAACTGGATGTAAATGTAACGGTTAAAAATAACAGAATTGTGAGAAAAATATCACTTAAACATGTATACATACTGATCTAGTTGTAAATGGTGATAATGTGTATAAGTATCATGATTTATGGTTTGACATGACTGTACTGTCAATAATTTGTTCCAGGAACATTTTAATTGTGTGAATTTATAAGAATTAAAGAAATGTTCAACACAGTGCATTGACTCGCTGTTAATGAACCTAACCTTGATGCTTGAATTCATGCAAGAATTAAAATAACACATTGTAAATTAGCACAGGCAAAGTTGTAGTTTATATTCTGTTTTAATTAATCCACTTTAAGCATCTCATGTGAGATTAAATAAACCGGGAAAACAATTTTGAAAAATTGACCCTGATGACTGGTTTTGTGGTCCAGGGGTGACATATATCTTGTACTTAAATTAAATTAGTTATATGTACCTATAAAGTAAAAAGTCTTGAAAAAATATATGATTGAACATTCCAAGAGGTTAAATAAAATGCCATTATAATCCATTTGCTGTATACACAACCATCACTGCAATGTCTGATTCTAAATAAAGGTTTTTAACATTCAAAACAGTTTTATGAGGCACTAATGTAGTAAACAACATTAATATACAAATTAAAAACAAATCCAGATGCATATTATTCTATACACAATTTATATCATGCAGCTCGCTTATAATGAGACTTTATTTTCATTCGATATGTTTGAATATATTTTATAAACTCATCTTTTGGGAAATTCTCAATTGCATTTGTTTCACTCTGCCACCTTAATGTCAAAAGCTACCACTCCATGAAGAGAAAATCCAAAGTAGAAAGTCACATTCTCATTTGAATTTGGCAAGGAGGCAGAAAAAAGTGGAATGACTCTGATATTGCTTTGATCAGACACCCGAACAAACATATTTCCATTTTTAGTGTATCCAGTAACTCGTTTAAGCACTTTTACAACGTTTGGGTTTGTCCACACTCCACCACCTTGCCACTTGAGGCGTCTCTCACTGAGGGTTCCCTTGCAGAATTTTTCAATTGTGGTCTTGTGCACAATTTTATTGAGACCCCTTGTTCTTCCAAGGAAGAAGTGGGTAAAAATTCTACCTTTTCTCGAGGCAGCAGATTTAATCTCCGAATATCTGTGAAGCGCTTTTATGGCATTCGTGACAACATCACTTCTTGTATTGGAGTGCTCTTTGCCCATAGAGTCCTCTGGCCAAAATAAGAGTGAAAGGGGCAGGTATGCAGTATCTGGTAAGGCAGTTCACTTTTCAGTGCAAAACGGCCTGCTGAGATTTTGAAGTTCTTCAATAGAAAGAAGTTTTCCAGAGCCAGGTGAACCACAGGAGAGTGCTATCTGACAGAAGATAAAGTTTTTGAGCTCTGTCTGGTTGAGATCCTTTTGCAGGTCAGCTGGAAAAAGGCTGCTTATTTCCTCAAGCTTTGCTGCAGCTCTTTGTTTATTGTTATTGGAGAGAAGGTAAAGGACTGTTGTAACGTTACCACCTCCAAGTTGGAAAATTTTCATTTGTCTCATTAATGGGGAAACTGTGTTTGCATCAGAAGCCTCATCGTCTTGAACGATGTGAAAAAATAACTTGGCATACACAGCACTTTTCCTGAGGAGCCATTTTCTTGGATTATTGACCGTTTCAACTCCTCCTCTTCCTCAGAAATGAAATTCTGAAAGCGAGCAAGCTCATCAGAAATACTTTTCTGGGCAGTTCTAATGCCGTTTATAATTCCTTTTAAAAGGCCATGAAATTTTTGCCAAGGTTTCTGTACTTCCTTTGGTATGTAGTCAGTGAGCAGGTATTCCATCAACTCCCTATTTCCCTCTTTGGTAGAAAAAATGTCTACATTTGACAGGAGCTCAAGCAATCGGCATCCAATATCAACTTCTCCAAAATAAGAATTATTCAAGCAGACCATCTGTAACTGGGGACATTTTTCAGATTCTCTAAAAGTTGTGATTCCTTTAAGAGCAGTATCAATGATAATGATGTCCTCTTGTTGAATTTCAATGTTTTTCTCACATATGGCATCATGTTTGCTGTAGAACAACTTTTTGAATACTTGTCCCAGTGTCAAGTATGTATGTGTGCTGTGGAAGACGAGACTTAGCTCTTTTAGCCCAAATCTCGGCTTCCTCAAAATTTTTGTTTTCATAAAGCAGTCGTGCAAGCTGTTGAGCAACAAATGCATCCTCATCAAAACGGGTGTAAGCTACCTTCAAAAGGTCAATGGCTTTCTCCACATCTTCTGCCTCCCTAACATGCTCTATTAAAGGAGAAAACCAGCTGTCATTTGGATCTCCCTTGCTTTTTTTGGTGCATTTGATAAACAGATCTTTGACAAACTTTTGAAACTCATTGCTTCCAAATCTGTGGTCAAACAGCACTTTGTTCTGAAGCAGACTCATTGCTATTTCACTTTTGCTCTGGTAACTGGAGAGCTGCTTCAGGATCTCCTTAGCTATCAAATGATGAATTATTCTGACAGAGGAGATGTTTGTCTCATTAGATTTTAGCTGTATGAAGAAATACCTAGCGTGCTCACTTAAGGACTTTTCAAATATTTGGTGTCGAACTTCATCAATCCATGTGGATGTTGACGGTTTGGCAGTTTTATCAAATTTGTCCAAGTGGATTCGTAAACCTAGGAATGCCTCACAGTGGGAAACAGACAGGTATGAATTCTCAATGTGGCTGTTCAGTAGTGCCACAAATTTGATCAACTGTGTCTGAAGAGATGAATGGTCAATTGCACAAAAGTGAGTATAAACTCTGGTTCAAACTTCAACTTGAGACTCTCTGCTTTCTTTGAGAAGAGCTTCTTTTCTGCTGGCGATAGTTTGTGTGAAACCGTGACTGTGCATAACGGCAGTGCTTTGCACATCCTTTCAGGATCAAGAGACCTTTTACAACAGAGAATGATGAAACAGTTTTGAAGGACTTATTTTCATTGTTGTGACTGCATTGCTTAATTGTCGTTTGAGGTCATCCTGATAGTCTGCATTGCAATCCTCTAGCATTAAAAGCACAGGTTAACAGGCATTCTTGTCAACTTCTTGAACATTCTCCGTACCGTACGATCACGTTGCTTTCACAACTTATTTTTGCGTCTGTCCTGTGTGCGGCATCTTTCTTCTGCGTGGTCGCGACGAATGAATTGCGCGGCCGCACACGCGCGCAGCTTAGAGGGAATATTATTGACAAGTGTACATGTAACCCCTCTCTCCCGGGTCCTCACCGCCACACCTTGTTCTCGTTCCGAGTGGGTCTCGAACCCAGGTCTCCGGCATGAGAGGCAGACGCACTAACAAGGAGGCTAAAGACAGCAGTCACTAGCGTCAGTCGCTTGTGCGTCTCTTGAGTGAGGTTTACCTGCACAGCACCTACTCTCTGGTCTCCATTACACTCACCCCCCTAAACCTCACTCCTATCCGGGTCACGGCACCAATGTAACCCCTCTCTCCCAGGTCCTCATCACCACACCTCGTTCTGAGTGGGTCTCGAACCTAGGTCTCCGGCATGGGAAGCGGACGCACTAACAGCGTGAGCGGAGTGGATATGAAAATAGCCTAACCTCAAAGAAGCTTTTGTATTGATGTGAACGCCGCAAGCAGGAATAGTTACATGACTTAATGACTACAGGCCTGTGGCTCGAACGTCTGTGGTCATGAAGTCTTTTGAAAAACTGGTGCTGGCCCATCTGAAGGACATCACTGGACCCTTGCTGGATCCTCTTCAGTTTGCCTACAGAGCAAACAGGTCTGTGGACGATGCAGTCAACATGCGACTGCATTATGTTCTTCAACATCTAGACAGACCAGGGACTTAGGTGAGGATCCTGTTCGTGGACTTCAGACTTCAACTTTAACACCATCATCCCAAACCTCCACCTACCCAAACTAACTCAGCTCTCCGTGCCAACCTCCATCTGTCACTGTCATCAACAGCTTCCTGACAGGCAGGCAGCAGCTAGTGAGGCTGGGAAAATACCCATCCAGCACCCGTACGATCAGCACTAGAGCTCCTCAGGGTTGTGTTCTCTCCCCACTGCTCTTCTCCCGCCTGTACACCACGACTGCCACCGCCAAAGAGCCCCTCTTCAAGCTCCTTAAGTTGCATTATGACACCACCTCATCGACCACCCCCCCCCCCCCCCCCCCCCAAACCCCCCCCCCCCCCCCCCCCCCCCCCCCCCCCCCCCCCCCCCCCCCCCCGCCCCCCCCCCCCCCCCCACACCCAAAAACCCCCCCCCTCCTCATTCGGATGTGCGAGTTCTGTCTACAGTCTAGGTTACAGAGCTGGCTTTCGGGTGCAGTCTCACAACCTGGCAGCTCACACGCTCAAAACGTGGAATACGGGCCTTCTGAGAAACCCCCCTGCACTCCCCCCAATCACCATCATGGACAGCACTGTAATGACAGTGGAGACATTCAGGTTCCTGGCACCACTATCTCTCAGGACTTGAATTGGGACACTCACATTGACTCCATTGTTATAAAGGCCCAGCAGAGGTTGTACTTCCAGCTGAGGAAGTTCAACCTGGCACAGGAGCTGCTGATACAGTTTTACTCTGCAGTCATTGAATCCGTCCTGTGCACTTCTATAGCTTTCTGGTTCAGCTCAGCTACCAAATCTGTCCTCAGAAGATTTCAGAGGGTAGTCCGGACTGCTGAGCTAATCATTGGTACAACCCTCCCTTAACTCCAAGAACTGTACTCATCCAGAGTAAACAAAAGGGCTGGCAAAATCACTCTGGAACCCTCACATCCAGCACACTCCCTCTTTGAACTGTTGCCATCTGGTCGACGCTACAGAGCTCTGAGCACCAGAACGACCAGACACAGGAACAGTTTCTTCCCTCAGGCCATCCATCTCATGAACACCTTACAATAATTGTGGAACACACACTATTTATTCACTCTTACACTTATTTATCTAACACACATACTCCATCTACATTTCAATTTGCACATAATATAACTGTACATACAAAACTGTCTATTGTAATATACCTGCACATACATACAATTGTCAATTTATATATTTTATATTCCTTATTTAACACTTTTTTTTTTTTTTTTTTTTTTTATTATCTGTGTTTTTTTGTTCCGTCACTGTCATTCTGTTACACTGTGGAAGCTTCTGTCATGAAAACAAATTCCTCGTATGTGTAAACATACCTGGCAATAAAGCTCATTCTGATTCTGATTCTGATAATGCTCAGAATGCTTGTGGATTAAACATCTCCGATGACGTTCATTGCCATGGATTGATTTTATCGGGTTACAGGAAAAGGTAGGATATGGATTTAATTGTGAACTGTTATTACTGATTTTATGATTTATCATGCTAGCTACGGCATTCAAGTCCACACGCGTCCAGCAGGAAGTGACATCAACTAGAAGTGACAGTCTGGTGAATATTCTGCATTACAAAAAGAAAAAAAAAATCTTTATAGGTTATTCACGATTACGTTTTGCTGCCAAGGTATCTAGTCTTTACAGTGCTTTGTTATATGGAGCTGTTTGGTAGATCGTGATCTATCTAATTCGTTTGTCTACACCGTAATTAAAATGCGTCAGACTTTAATGGACAGTAAAACAAAGGCAGAACACCGTAGCTTCATATTGACAGAACGGGGGGGAACGGCTAACAAAGTCAGAACGGCCGTAACGTAGTTTTTTTGAGCGTTCCCAACAAAGTGAAGCGCCGTAATGGTGTTTATACGTGCTCTGCTTGGTTTTCTCCGGGGCTTTTCCAAAGTTACGGTTGTGAGACGACATCTTATTTTCTCGTAAAAACACCCAAATTGACTTTTCCCCCCCCCAAGGATCTTTATACACCTTATAAATGAATTGCTTGAATGTCCCAAAAATTCAATAACTCATTGTTCGAAAAAAAATCGAAGTAACGTTCTTTTGTCTTTGCACGGCAGAACAGTTCAAAGACAGAGTGTTGCTTGGTGTGTGGGGGTCCAAAGGAGTTGATGATGGTGCCGCAGGAACCTGAATGATTCTCACTGCAGTCCACAGGCTTGTCATGATGGTGAGTTTGGGGAGTGCAGATGGTTGAAGTCCACTATTATCTCCACTGTTTTGAGTGTGTTCAGCTCTAGGTTGTTGTGACTGCACCAGACAGCCAGCTCTTTAACCTCCTGTCTGTAAGCAAACTCGTCTCTTTTGTGTATGAGGCCGATGATGGTAGTGTCATCTGCAAATTTCAGGAGCTTGACAGAAGGATCTTTTGCAGTGCATTCATTCATATACAGGGTGAAAAGCAGTGGGGAGAGCACATGTCCCTGAGGGGTGCCAGTGCTGATCGTGAGAGTCCTGGATGTGAGTTTACTCAGCCTCACTAGCTGCTGCCTGTCTGTCAGGAAGCTGCGATCCACAGACAGATTGGGAGGGCACGGTCAGCTGGGTCAGTTTGTCTGAGAGAAGGTCAAGCATGATGGTATTAAAGGCCGAACTGAAGTGTACAAACAAGATCCTTTCGTAAGTCCCAGGTCTATCAAGATGTTACATTATATAATGCAGTCCCATGTTGACTGCATGATCCACAGAACTGTTTGCTCTGTAGGCAAACTGAAGAGGATCCAGCAAGGGTCCAGTGATGTCCTTCAGGTAGGCCAACACCAGTCTCTCAAATGACTTCATGACCACAGACATGAGAGCAACAGGTATTTAGTCGTTAAGTCCAGTGATGTTTGTTTTTTGGGGGGGACCGGAATGATAGTTGTGCGTTTGAATCAACAGGGAACATCACACACAGCTCCAGTGATCTGTTGAAGATCTGTGTGAAGATGGGGGCCTGTTGGTCAGCGCAGACTTTTAAACAGGCAGATCAAACAAAATATGGCATACCATGTTACATTTTGAGAAGGATTTGTTTATAATAGTTTGTGTTTTGGATAGTTCACTACCCTGACAGCACATATCCTGATACATCACATCTAATGTCTGCTGTAACGACTGGACTGAGCAACACAATTATTTGTTATATTTAACAAATAATCTTTAAAACCCACTCTGTGAGTTCCATGGACTATCACCCAAAAGTGCTACTATCACCCCAAGAGGGCTCAGTTACCTGGGCTACCATCTGATAAAATACTTTGCTTAAAAGTATGTGGAAAGATGTGCAATGGAACAAACCCTGTGAAAGACAGACACAGGCCAATAGAACGGACCTTTCCATCACATAAACTCATAGACAAACCTTTCTCTAAGACAACATACATATTTCAGAACATTTTGTCTACTATTCACTTGAGACATGTACAATCATGTATGTAATCATATGTTATTTTATAGTGTTTGCCTATATATTGAATGTTTTATTATTACTTAATCAAGATTGCACATATGCCGTGCTTGGTATCCCTGAGCTCCAAATTATGTTACCTATTTGTTCATTTACATTACATTTAGCTAACTCTGTGACACATTCGTATTATAAGAATCTTGAAGATTCTTCTCTTGAACACCCAATCCAGTTTCATATGCAAAACACCATGCTAGAGACAAAATATCGTAAAAAAATTCCATCCAAAGGTACCATTCCTCATTGGCTCACTCCAGTCCTGAGGATGACATCCTCACACTTTAAAGATCACTGATCACCAGATGGTTAAAAAAAATAGTAGAAAACTCACATTTTTAAAATTACAATTTTAAAAGCTATGCAATCTTTATTTGATAACCCTTCTGTGCTAGCTTCTTTTTGCTCAGACATGGTGCATTGGCTGATTTAAGATCAGAATGTCCACCCCATCCACCGTAAAAAAGAAATCCACTCTTCTCAATTTTAGATACTTTGACTTACAGTAGGACAAGCTTTAACCCAAGCCCTTCAGTATCATTAAAGGACACCTCATTGTCTGTAGGGGCTTTCACCGTAACAAGATTGCTCATCTCAGGGGCCAGTATTACATATATGAGGTAAAGTTGCTTTGTAATGTTATCTGAGTTTCACTGTGTGGATGCTGGTAAACTGGTCATTAGAAGGCCAAATAAGTGCTTCTCATGTTAACTATGCTCTCTTCGCATGGCTTAACAGGTCCCATTTCCCATTTATAATTAGACTTATAAATAGATTTGTGTGAAACAACAGGTTTAAACATTCTATCCAAAGGTTAATTTATTTGATTCAAATTTATTTTGAATTGTGACAGGAATTGTGAATTGTGTTATTGACACTTCCCTGTTTAGCTTAGATGATTAGGGACAGTTTGAAATTCCACAATGAACAGTCATTGTTCTACATAGGTGATGACAGTTTGGATGGAAAACTAATTTATTATAAACAAAATTAAGGTTTACTGCAACAACAAACATTCAGCATCATCGCAGTCTTGCTCAAATTGACCCATGAGGTTCACGGAGGAGCAGGTTTCACCCAGGCAGCAGATTCACTGTCCAAACAGGCTATCATGTCACCCAGAAGACCACCACTCTCAGGCCTCTCACTACTGCTGTGAGATTCTGCAAAAAAGAAAAAACAACCACTGGTTTGGTAAATACATTTCATTTTCAGGTACATAATGACTAGTCATCCTGTAATTTTCAAGATCTTACCAATTGTATGTTCAGTCAATTTCCTAATCACAGGGTTTGGGAAATCATAGATGCTATCAGTCACTTCTGTAAATGGAGAACAATTACAGCACACTGGGCTGAATATATGAACTTTTACAGTGTACATTTATAATGCGAGTCGGCGGAGACTTAGGCCCACCATGTTCTCCCACATTGGTTGACCATTTGGAAGGGGGAGTGTCATAGATGGCTTCTTCAGCAACTGCAATTAATCATTAGAAATCATCATCAATCAATTATTGTTTAAACAGATTAAAGCAATATACAATAATTTTACCAATTAATCAGTATTATACAGTAGGCAAGGCAACCCTAAATGCAGACATGTGACCATACTATGTTAATATACCATATTATATTTTTTAAAAGTATTCCCAGAAAAAAAAATCATTATACACACGTTTTAGAGATGGTAAAACATCGTAGTCACAGTCTGTCAGTAAAAACTCCTCAGTACTTTGCTCCATTTCATTGCCTGTGTGCAAACTGTCTTGTGTCTCATCAGCAACTGTGGACAATAATTGTAAGAATATACATGGACATCCATAAATGTATTTCAAATGTTCTTTTGCCTGGGAAGTTTCCCAGACACAAGACTGACAAGGATATTTATCTGCTAAAAGGAATAACTTAAAGCGATGGTTCACCCAAAAATTAAAACTGTCCTATTTATGTTATTCCAAACCCATAAGACTTTCATTCGTCTTCAAAGCACAAATAATCTTTTAATGAAACATAGAGATTTCTGTCCCTCCATTGAAAGTCCATTACACCAAAATGTTGACACCTCAAAAAGTTCACAAAGTGATTGTTATTGAACACTTATCTGTTTGTAATTTATCAATATGACTGAACTGAATGACACCATCGGATGAGAACAAAACTTGAACTGAACTAAACAGGATGATGGCGCTATTGTTTTCCGTAGAGCTGCTTCACAGCTGAATCGCTTCCTGCAACTTCAACACTGTTACTGAACTGAACGGAATCAGTATTGAACTAACTACATTATTGCCTACTGTACTGTAGAAATGCCTATTTCTGAGCGATTAACTTCACACTGTTACTGATCTGAACGAACTTGAGATAAATAAGGACACTACTGTCTTTTAGAGCTGCTTTTAGCAGAATCTGTATTACTATTTCCTGTTTATCTATGTGAAGCTGTTTTAATGCAATCTGTATTGTACATAAAGTGCTACAAAAATAAAGGTGACTTGACCTGACTTAAGACTGACAGTTCTGTTAATGGTATTACAGAAAATAATTAAAAGTCAACGGGAGGTAGAACTGGAGAAAGTCGCATCCCAAATGTGGGACGTACCAGCGAAGGACTGGAATGACTCTTGATCAAGGCTGTCCACTGAAGTGCTGCTGGTCTCATTATTTGATTCTTCACACCGGCTAGACCGAATTTCAGGGTTGTTATCTGGCACCAGCTCCCTAATCTCAATAACACACAAAACACATTCAGAGCATTATAAATCTCATACAAAAACAACCACTGACGAGAAGTGTCATAAAGAGCAGTGGTACCCATCGGTGAGAGATCCAGATCTGTCTGGGCCATTCAGCAGCATGGCTTTCCACAGCTGCTCCATCCACTCCTGCCTGACATCAGCTGTATCTGCAGCCTGGTAGTACAAAGTTCTCAGATGTTTATGGGCAAAAGGGGCATAAAGAGAGTATTCATAATTCTTTCATTCACAATAAGTGCAATCCATGTTCCTTTTTGAAACTATGACAGTCCTGCCTTGGTCTCAACAAAGTAACATTGTTCACAAGTGGTTATTGGGAGACCACATCCTCAAACACAGATTACAGACACTCTCTTGATCAACGTGAAAACTCGCCAGCATTTTCTTCTTCCCATTTTTCATTGTGATCTCAAACAGATAGCGATTGTTCTCCGATCTGCCGACCTCCCGCACAGACTGAACCTGTTAAGCCATGTGAAGAGAACATGTAGTTAACATGAGAAGCACTTATTTGGCCTTCTAATGACCAGTTTACCAGCATCCAGACAATGAAACAAGATAACATTACAAACCGACATTACCTCATATATGTAATACTGGCCCCTGAGGTCTAACTGTTGGAGTTCAAGAGAAACAGTGGATTAATAATCATCGCAACAAGAGCCTTTGGCAAAATAACATTCAATTGTATTTTTAATTGAATGCAATGGTCCTCAACAGATGGGCCACCATTTTTTAAATCTTAAACACATTGCAAAAAAATAGTTATATCTTCAAGCAGTCTGACATCAAAAGTCCAAAATGCACCATAAAAATTAAAATATTAAATCAAACACTTGAATACTTACAGCACTCCCGTGTTTTTTAGTGTAGAAAAAGAGAGTTGTATTGTAAAGCCTGAACCAGTAAGTCACCCACCGAAGCCTCTGAGGAAAATACATTGAACAACCACTGAGCAGAGATTTCCTTAGGTGTTTATATTATGTAATAATTGTATAAATTCTGCAATAAAATGGGAGAACAAAGTATTCTGCAACAACTACTTTTAAAATTAAGTATTTTAAGTATCCAGCAGCAACTATTTTTGACTCCGTCTAAAACTGAAGGGGGGGGGGGGGGGGGAGATGATCCTGAATAACAGACATGAAACACTAGCAATATGTACATTATGTTCATACCATTTTATCTTTCCGTTTCTTCAGAAAGCCCTGGCAGAGCGAGCGCGGCCACTCTCCAGTCGACATGCTCATGCTCTGTGTACGCTGAAAGTGTTCACACTTCACCATAAACATAAATCAACATGACGACTGCCCCCTGAAACGGTCACATCCTCACTTCTGATCTTTGTATAATAAAGAGATGCTGTTCTTAGTCAAATGCCAAAATATGTGGGGGTTCCTTTTAATTTGCTTTGCAGTTCTCAGTTTTATTCAATTTATGCTCAATTGATTTCCCATTATGGCAAAGACTGCAAAATATGGGCACACACACACACACAAAAAAAAACCTTATGAAGAAAAACTCGAGTAGCACAGTGTCTCAGAAACAAACACAACGAGACAGATTTATTCACACCATTATTTATTGTAAATGTCTGAAAACCCACAGGTGCAACAATCCCGTGATTTTGAACAGGGAAACTGCATTGAAAGTTACATATGCATAAAATCTGAAACATTAGAACAAACATGACGCTGTCTCTACATGATTGTTAGCTGGGAAGAATTCATATAGTCTTTATAATGTAGCAAGCAGGTCCTTATTAGTCTGGTTTGGAATAAACCGATTTGCGCCATCTCATTACTGAACAATGTTTTTTCCTGTGCATAACGGGTAGAAAAGAAAAGAAAAACAAACATAACTTACTAAAATAAAAACCAAATATTGCATAAAAGAATCCATAGTAACATGCCTGTTTCAAGCAATGCCAAAAAGACAGAGATAAGGCTAATAAATTAACATAACAGAGATGTGCCAAGAGTAAAATGACCTTTACTTGTGAGAAATGGCTTTGTTTCGGTGCTTCTCTAACAAGCACAAGAGTGTCTCTATGTGGTTCAAATATAGTTTGTTCGCTACCTAGAGACAATCTTAAAGAGTGTCCAGTAATATATACATACAGATATAAACATAGTGTTCAGTCACCCATCAGTAAACCCTCAAGTTCTGCTGTCTCTTTTCAATATAGGTCACACCAATTAATACTGACCTGAGGAAAACATCAGTGTGCATTAATTAAAAACCTCATGTCGGAACAGCAGAGGACGCGATTACTGTAGATGTTCTGTTCCACCACACGGCTGATGAGGCGAGTTCCTATAACACTTGGTTCGGGAAAGGCAGTTTTAAATATACAAAATGTAACTATTACTAGGAATCTTCTCTCCTAAATGAAATAAGGATGGAATGAGGGATCATGGGTTTTGTAGTTTCTCATAGGGCCAGGGTCGCTGTAACATGCCGGATGCACTGATCACCGCTGCTTCAGGAGAGCTTTGTACATGGCGAAGCCAAGAACAGCAAACACGGTGGCACCGACGCTCGCCCTCAGCCAAAACGTAGAGTTTTTCAGGTCAGCTTGGGTCACATGTCTGTAAAAGAGCAAAAGTGAGAGGAAAAAGGAGACGTTTGTTAATAAAACAAATGAGGGTGCTCATAAGGTTTGTGAGATGACAAACGACAAAATGTCTAAATACATTGTGCTATAAAAAAAAAAGGATTTTCAATTAACATCCCTAAATCACCAAATAAATACCATTATGTGGAAGCACTATCGCTCCCCAATTCTCATTTTCATAATGCAAAAACAAATTAGAGTAAAAAACGCATTAATAATGATGTAATAATCAATAATGATACATTACAAATATGCAACTATCAATAATGATGCATTGCTAAAACTAAAGTATGTTTCACTGCTTTAAAAAAAAAAAAAGTAACATTGGAAAAAAAAAAATTCACAGGCAAAATGCTAAATAACTAAACAAAAATCCTTCAAAAGGTAAGTAAATAGGCTACAAGTACATAATTATTATTTTATATGTGTATTATTTATTTTTTGGAGGGGGATTTGAGGTGAAATGTGACCTGGATAGGTTTTATGAAATTTACCCTGACAGACAATTATTTGAGCATATAATAGTTTACTTAGTAAAAATGTATTTTGTTTTGCCTATTGGACATCCCATGATATACACAGAGAGAGAATCTGCTGAAATGGGGAAAGAGGCAGCATGGGAAAGCATGAGAGAGCCAGCTAATGTTTTCAGGGGCTGAACATATTTAAAAGCACACCGTTCAGATGATAAAGAGGATGTCTCTAGTGAAACTAAACCCACCCAACACAAATCCAGAGAGTTTAATTGGCTTCAAAAAGCTCAACACCGCACATCCAAACTCGAGGCTGAGACACAAAACTTCAAAGGTTTATCGGAGCAAAGTTTTTGTGCGTGTGTGAAACAAAGCAAGACACAAAGCAAGAAATAAGTTCATATTGAGCAATTGCCACAGATCAGATTAGGTAACAGACGTTTGCAGACACCTTAAGGATGTGGTGAGAAAAATAAACGTAAAGAAGAATTTATTTAATTAAACCACCTCAATGAAAACCAGTCAAGGAGAATCCTTCTTTGAACTTAAAATCCCCATTTAAATTGTGGCACCTTGTACTCCAGTAAGCTGGGCCTTTACCTGTTACACACGGGCACAAACAGGTCGACAGACTCCATGTAGACCGAGTCCTTTACAAAGCTGACTGCATGAACCTGATGGGTGAGGCTGGACTCCTCATCAGCCAATAGAAACGTGCCCACATCTTGTATAAAAGGTCTCAACCTTATGCACACATGTGCACAAAGCATGGCAGTTCAACAACCGCACACCCGACAGGACCACCCCAATGTACCCCACTGCTCACCACATGCTGTAAACATACACACTCGTACACACCAGCTTATTAAAGCAGCTCTATGTAACTTTTGGTGCTCTAGCGTTTAATAAACAGAACTGCAGCGACTCCCGCAGAATAACATCCAACCTTATTCTACTTCTCCAGTTTTATGTCTAATGTCGATTCACGCAGTATGCGTTACTCCGCAGCGGTGATGACCCGCCCAGGCTACAATAGTCCAAATATAAGTACTTATTATAAGTGTACCATAGTGATTTGGAATAAGACAAAAACATGATTTGGAAGATGAATTCATGATGTACTTGGTCATTATATACATTTTGCTAATTTTGAAAACAGAAAAAGTTACATAGTACTGCTTTAATGAGGAATATCAGCTTTGTCACTGGGGAAAAAAAGTGAATTCTGATTGCTTCATCTTCATATAAAAAAAAATTGGTTATTTAGTGGTTTTAAAGTATATCAAACAAATGTTATACTTTTTTTTAAAAATAAATACTTAATATTTCATAACGTACATATATACTATCTATAAATAGATATATATATAGATTAATACACACACATCTATGATTTTTAAAATGTCATATATTAACATTTTGCTATATTACAACTGAATATTAAGATGATACACTTCTTAAACAGCAGACCGACTATAAAATGGTTGGCTAAATTACATAGACAAGAACAAAACAGTAAATACTTCCATCATAGCACCAAACAAATGCTGGGAAGAGAGCTTTTTTTAGATGAAACACTATACTAGCAGCACAGTTAGACCTTGTAGTCATTCAAACACAGACACAATCCAAAATAAACTAGGCCGTTTATATTCACATCACTGCATATGACCAGTTAAGTTCCGAGGAACTTACTCTGAAACTATTGCTGAAAACAGGAGATGGTTAGAGAGGGAGGAACAGGCGGGGAGACTGCTAACATGATGTAAAGAGATGCAAAGCAAAGACGAAAAGGGCGAGCCAAACAATTGAAAAGGAACACCTACGGAGGGACAGAACAAAACAAATTCACAAGATTAAATTCAATAGATAGATTTAAATTTAAAAAATGATACATAAATATATATATTAATTTAACAAAAAATTACGTGCACCATGAGAATGAGATGAAAAACTAAGGGGTGTAAGAAAGGCTTTAAAGAAAATGTGATATAAAATAAAAGTCTGAATTAACATTATTGGTCACTTATTCTTTTCTATGGGAATAAGAAAAAGGAAATCATTCAACTAACACTTGTGCATTCTTCTGGTGTTACATTTTATAAGCAGTAAGAAAGATTAGAAGATCTACCAAATCTAAGAGATCAACTGCTCAGTATTAAAAAAAGACTCGGGAAGAAACACAACCAAAAAGGAAGTGTTCATATGAACCATGCGGCCACATTTGTGACTGGAGCAAGGATGAGTGCATTAGTGCAGATTTACTGCTTGCATATTCACTTCAACTCACTACAAAAAAAGGTTAAACATCATCACAACATGAGGACAAACGCAAATCTGTCTTATTCCGTCTAAAATCAAAAGGATACCTTAATAAACATATTATGCTTTTAATGTTTATGGCATGTTTGAGAACAAACATATCCATTTGAAGGTATTAAATAAACAATTATTCTAAGAAATGCTGCATGAGTCTGAATGAGAGTATGCTTAAACACAAAAGGACAACAATATATTGAACTAGAGATGGAAATCAAAAGGAATTTAATGATTTTGATACCGATTCCACTATATGATTCTACTTTTGAGGAAGCATCATCCAGCCTCACAAAAATAACTGTTTTCTATTGTAATAGATCCATTTTATTTTGAATTTATTCCTAAATCTGAATTTTCAGCATCCATTAGTCTTCAGAGTCACATGATCCTTATCTTTAAATATAGGTCGTCATATGAATAATGACTAATTACACTGACAAGGTCTAACAAGCCTTGAGTAAACAATAACGAACAGAATGTTTGGATTAAAAAATATATATAGTTTAGTGAAGAACCACTCTAACTGACTCAGTGAATGAGTTTAGCCAATTCAAGCCAGTCTTCTTGACTGAATTATTCAAAAGAATCACTCATAAGAGTCTTTTTTTGTTTGTTTAGTGTCTTTCAGCATTGGCAGAGGAATTCAGGCATTCAACAACAGTTAACAGAACCAAATGTAACTAAAATCATTGGTTTCTAGTATTTTTCAAAAATGATCCCCATCTCTAGTTTTAAGCAATCTCAAGCACATAAGCAAGATTTAGTCGGCACTTTGCAGACTGGGTTAAGAAAAAACTGCTAAGATGCATGGGAGGCTGAAGCAGAATTTAACTAAAGTGCGCTAACATGCCTCATATGCATTACTGAGTCTTAAAAAGCAAATGGACTCAAATACAATGCAAATCATCAAAAGCTGCTAGAATACCATATGTTTGGGCTTTGTGTGGATGAAATGAGTCAATGTGAGCATCTGGTCAGTCTACTTAGAGACATCTATGAAAATTTTGATTTATGATCAATTTGAACTTTAAAAATATCATAGCAGTCAGCGTTTTAAAATATAGCCAGAACATTTCCCAACATCTCTCTGTGGATATGCAATGTAAACCCGTCAGGCCAACAGCAAGTAGGAGAGAAGGTGTGTTAAGAAGCCAAGGTTAGAGAGATCACCCTGCGGAGAGGGTGAATGGGGGGGATATATAGGGCTATACTCAGAGACCTGTTCAGAACAGCACTGTAGAGTTTGGCCTTTACCGAGCGCACCAGCTCAGAGTTCAGGAGGTTGTGACAGATGCAATAGGTGCACCTGTTGCAGCTGCACATGCAGCGTAACTTGGCGTGGCTGCAGAAACACACACACAGACAGGAAGAGTCAGTATATCATATGACAGTTCCAGGAGAGCTGGATCCCAAAGTTGTTTCTCTGCTTGGGCTTGGAGATGGAGGAGTGCAGGGAGGAAAGCACAGCAAATGTAATATATGAAAAAAAACTATTCTGTTGCTGTTGAGGAGAGAATCGTGGGAAAAACCGGCTATCTACAGACACGTTATGCAAAAGGAAAGAATGGGAAAATAAAGTACGCTGGTAAGCCATGAAACATCACAAGTGAAACACATAAAAGAAACTATTCCTACAACCTAGCAAAAACTCAAGCAAAAAGCTTGAATAGGGCTGCACGATTAATCCAAGTAAAACCTAAATCGTGATATGATTTTATGCAATTATCAAATCACGAATTTAATTAGTTGTGCTGAGTGTTTCAATGTGAAACATGCCACTTTGCTCTTTTACTCGCAAGCAGCTTGTGATCTGTTGTTTTCAATGTCTCGTAGCAGCTCAGTTCACAGTAAATTCTGCTTATCACAATCTCTGCATGTTCTGAGTTTTTGGTTGCTTACAATGTGCATTTGAGAATCAATGATCTTCCCAAACTGGTCATGAGAAGCGCTTATAAATCGGCTGATGTCAACAAATAAGTAGTTTAAAGGAACAGTTCGCCCAAAATGAAAATGGCCAAACAGTTGCTGGTCCCCACTGACTTCCATAGTAAGGGTGTACTCGCACTGGGCACAGTTGCCTTGAACCGAGCCAGAGCGCGATTATCCCCCCTCCCCACTCCCCCGCTGGCCTGCACTCACACTTGCACTAAACTTTCCGGGCCGGAGCACGCTTGCATCATGCATGAGATAACGGAGAAAACCACTTTCACTAATATTCTGCTGAATAATTAATAATAATGAATTTATAATTTATGTTGTGCATTGATTTTCACTTGTATGTATCAGAGAATTATTACGGAGGCAGCTGACGTTAATTAAATAATTTGCAGCTTTACTCGCAAACTACATTTCCTGTTCATCAATAAGGTGAGAATCAGAGCCATTATAAACCTAAATATACTCGATTGAATTCAATTAACTGAAAAGTGTAGTGTAGTAGTAGTAATAGAATATGTTTGCGGTCGTAATGATGACATTAGCGCACACAAAATAGTATATGTTCCGCGCTCAGGCGCGGTTAGCGCTCACACTGCATGCGTACCGTGCCCGAGTGCGGCACAGAACGCTCACACTAGTCAAACGAACCGGGCTTTGGGGTTCAAAACGCCTAGTGTGAGTACACCCTAAGAAAAAAAAAAACACTTTGGAAGTCAAGGGGACCAGTGACTGTTGTACCCACATTCTTCAAAATATGTTATTTGTGTTCACGAGTTTTTGGTCAACCTAAGGTGAGTAATGGCGCTTTTCCACTGCGTGGTACGACTCGGCTCGGTACGGCACGTCTCGGTTCGGCTCGGTTTGTGTTTCCACTGCAGTTCAGTACCGCTTTAAAATGGGCAGGATTATTCACATGTCGTTATAGTTGCGCTGCCTCTACTGCCCCGACTCCTGAAAAACTTTTTCATTCCGCGTCGCCCCATCAAGCTCTCGCTGGATCCGCTCCTCTGCTATCAACAAGAGGAACGTCTTTACTTCCTCAACCGGGGGAACAGCCACTTTTTGGTTGTTAAAAAAAGGTGCGCTCGTTCAAAACAGTTGCGTTCGATCCTTCACTGGCTGTGCTGTTTTAAATCTAGCGGTTCTTTTGTGTTTGTGTCGCAAGTTCATTGACGATTCTCTCCGGCCAATCTGTGATCAGCAGAGTTTACACGTCACGTTTTGGTAACGGTACGGTACGCTTGGAACCCCAACCGAGGTGGTACTAAAAAAAGTACCAGGTACCAGGTACTATACCCAGTGGAAAACCCCCCAAAAGTGAACCGTACCGAGCCGTACTGTGCTGTACCATGCAGTGGAAAATCGCCATAAATGAAGGTGAACTATCCCTTTAAGGGCTCCCTGCAGTTTTCCACCAAAATAAAAGCTCATTGGTTTAACATTTAAAAACAAGAGATTAAAACAGCCATAAATATCGATATGGTAATTTTACAGATGTACTTTTACAGATGTCCTGTAAAATTATTATTATTGTTATTATTGTTGTTGTTGTATTGATATGTCAATTAAAGCGTTGGGCCAAACTGTGCAGCCCTACAAAAAAAAAAAAAAAAAAAAAACACATGGCAACGTTGGAACGTTTTATTGAAGAAAAGAAAATTCTAATTAAAGTTGCTTCCTAAGAATAGACTGCCAAAAATTAAGCTAACTAGTACCGTGTACTGTATAAATTGGTCCAGACCATTAAGCAGGCGTTTTCACACATACACCCTTTTCCGTAAAAATAATGCAATTTTTTTTTATGCAAACCAGAAATTGTTATGCACTATATTAAAAGACCACAGAACAAATGATACTTGAATGTCTCTGAAACCGAACCAATGAAAGATCAGCTTTTCAAGATACTGCATTAAAAACATACTGTAGCTAGCAGCTACTATGATTCCTAACAGCTTTAAAAGCACAAAAGGAGACAATAAGACAAAAAATTGACAATAACAATAGGCAAACAAAAGAGGGAGAGTCAGAGGAGCCAATCATGATCTAACAGGAGAAGCAGACAGTGGGGCAGATGGGTCAGGTTGAAGAAGGAGCTGTATACTCACGGATACATGGCCATAGTGGTGAGTTTGGTATAGATGTCTTTGCTGGGTGCTTCGTCTGTGTTGCAGGTGAACAGCTGTGGCGGGTGAAGCTTGTGTTTCCGACAGAAATCCAGTGGGGACAGACTGTAGTACTGACGGGCTTCATGCAGGTCTGACTTGGCAGCAATAATCACACAGGGTGTCTTGCTGTCCAAGAAGTGTTTCTGTAAAAAAAACATGATAATGTAAAACCCACAACCAGTGTAACAGCACATAAGTGGAGTTATTTTTTGTGTTTTTACTGAGCTTAAAAAGAACCCAAACAAAACCACAATTTTTTTCTGTTCATTAGTGACTTTTGACCCATTGAGCTTGAACTGATTCACAATAAATTGACAAACAAGCAAACGAAAATGTTCTTTTTCAAATAAATGCTGTTCTTTTGAACGTTCTATTCACACAACTGTTTTTTTATTTAAGCACCGAATAGAGGCAGCACCTTGTTTCCAACATTCAGAAGAATTATTATTATTAATGTTTCTTGAGCCGGAAATAAGTATATTAGATGATTTCTGAAGGATCATGTGACACTGAAGACTGGAGTAATGATGCTGAAATTTCAACTTTGTATCACAGCAATAAATAACGTTTTAAAATGCATTAAAATAGAAAACAGTTATTTTAAATTGTAATAACATTTCACAGCATTACTGTTTTTCTGTATTTTTGATCAAATAATTGCAGCTTTGTTGAGCATAAGAGACTTCTTTCAAAACATTAAAATCTTTTTCCTACGCCGCAACTTTTGAATATAGCTAAGACAATTAGCTTATAAGCAGAATTATAATAATTACTTTTTCTTATCAATGTGACATTTAATAAAGAACAAATAATTGCATAACCAGGACAAGTAGACGATGAACTATGCTACATGCTAACTCGACCCTCCAAGCTAGTATCAAACTGACCTTAAGTCTTGCCAATAATATACTATATATATATATACAATCATATATAAATATGCTAACCTTGTACACTTTAGCGCAATATTCAAAAGAACCCGGGTTACTGATGTCATACACCAAGCAAACAACATCACAAGCCAGATCAGCCTCAGAAAGGAACTCAAAGTCCGGCAGCACCTCGTGCAGCTGAGAAAGAGAGAAAAACAATCAGCACTGGCCAGACATGAAGTGGACAAAGCAACAGAACTTTGACTTACAAGCAGATATTTCTCTTGTCCATAAACATAAGTGGTGCTGATGGCATAGTAAGACTTGCGGTTTTCTCTGATCCTCTTCTGACGCTGCAATATGAAAAAGGAGAGGGTCCAATTCAGTCAAAGTCAAAACACTAGATGCTCCTGTGAGGCATTTGAACTCACCACAAGGTTCCTGCCAAGGAAAGCCTGCAGAAAGCCACTTTTACCGCTGCCTCGCACCCCTAGGACATTACAGCGGAAAACACTGCGCTGGGTCTGTTTCTTCTGCAGGTCGATGCGCTTATTCCTTGTGACTGCACAAGAAAGGACACATTAATGATTTCTAAATCAGCCTTAAGTATGAATGAATGAATCAAGATGTATACTAAAACACTCTTACTTGTGATAGCGGCTGCCTGTGACTCCTGTTCTTGTATAATAGAGTAACCAAGATAACCCAGGTACTCTAAACATCGCTGCACATCTAGGTATGTTGTTAGCCTGAGATGGAAATAAGTCAAGTTTAAGTCATTCAGTCGAACGAACACAAATATCAAAAAGTTCATGGTTTCCATCTATTTCCACTTTCAAGTACTGTAGGATGAAGGCGGCACTCACGTCCACTGAGAAAGGTAGCCTTGGTAAGTGATCCAGCCCTGCTCATTGGTGCAGACTGTGTTGTTGACATCAGGACCCCAGGGCATGTAGGGAAAGACCTTGAACAAATCCTTCAGCTCATCTGGAGAAAGGGCACAGTCTCGATCCTAATACACAAACAATTTGGGGCGAGAGAAAAAAAGTATAGATTCATTCAATAGGGCATTCTTGGCAGTCAGCTCTTGTGTTCATGAACAATTTTTGTAGTTCTTCCTACATGGTTAGCTTTCATTTTTGCATCGTGTCTTGCTATTTTTTCTTAAGCCACCTTTTAAAAATGCCTGTGAATGGCCCCTGACATGTCCTTCTACAAGGAGGTGTCGTAAAACACATCCTTGCATTATGAAAGTAAACAAAAAGCCAGTTGGTTATTAATACAGCAGGTTCAATCATCTTAATTCATGCTCTGACTGAAGTCTGGGAAACTCAATGGTACTTGGCTGAGCTCACATTGTCATTCTTATCAAAGACACTCTGGAGGAAGAGGTAGGCGTTGTGGTTCAGCTCTGTGGTGCAGTCTGGAGGTATTTTTAAGCTAGAAAAACAAACAGATGTTAGAAATTCTTCTGAAGTAATTAGAAAACCACAATTTGAATTTGTGTGTTTCTTTGCAAAACAGGACAGCGCAACAGATCTACAAAACATGTGATCCAACCAGAGATGAGCTACTTGATGTGACATGATCAATGTAAATTTGAAGTACTGGCTCTGGGGTGGGACTCACAGTGGAAACAGGTATTCTTGGGTCAGCTCCAGGTCATCATCATAACCAAACCTCCTGAGCACAGTCCATGTGGTCTCATGCCTTCCTCTCTGAATAAAAAGTGTATGGAGGAACAGGAAACCTAGAAAACAGAGAACACATCTCAGACACAACAGAACCTGATAAATGAAGGAATATGAGAAATTCACATTTGTGCACTACATATATATATATATATTTTTTTTTTTAAACAATCTGATGGCAATGGGAAGCCAAATATCACTGTATAACTGTGATATAAAAAGCCACTGACGTTTGTCTTTTTACTCAACTCACCCTTCAGTGTGAGGCCATTGTCTTTTACCCCATCCGACATATTTTTCCGCACAACATTCTTCACGTCCTCCAGGGCTTGAGGTGCCAGGGGTATGTTAAAACAAGTTCTCTGCAAGGCAAAATCAACAATCATCAACAAAGTTGCTTGAGGAAATATGACACTCTCATTAAGGTGCAGTTTGTGTAAACAACCTCTCCTGTCATTTATTTAAGGAAGTATTAAAATGCCACAGCAATAGAGCACAAAGTTCTGAAGAAAACTGCTCTCACCTGGAAGAAATTAAGCTCATTATCGTTTAGAATGCCATCATTGTCCAGGTCTGATATTTTGAAAATGCGAGTAAGTGCTTTGATGCAAGAAGGCTTCATCTGGAGAATAAACAGAAACTCATTACTACAATATACATCACTGATCATTTGAATATTTTGATGATGTTCTTTGTCATTTAAAGTGGTCGGATTAACAGGCCCAGGAGTTCAACTAAAGTAATATTTTACCTCTTTCTCTTCTGGAGAGTACAGTGGTCCTGTCGGATGTAGAACAGCCTTCTGGGCATAGTAGAACAACTCGGAGATATTTTTCAGGTTTTTGGCTGAACACTAAGAATGAATAAAGTAATTTCATCAGAAAAGAACATTATGATTTACTGTATGTCTTCCATATATTAAAAAAAAAAAATCCAACAAAAGTACAGCATTCTTATTTCTATTACTTTTCATCTGCTTTTATTATAATCAACACTTTTGATTTAAAAAGGCCTAATTTGAATGAATATGATATTTAGAAAAATGTTGGTACTTTGTTGTTTTGGTGTCAGACAGGGGTCTTTAAAAGACATTTTAAGCCTGATCTACAAGAACATGCCTATAAAATATCACAGTAAAATATTTACATACTTTATTATGTTTACATTGTAAAGCCATTCAAATAATTGCTTTATAAATTATGTACAAAGGCAAATACTTGCATGAGAGCTCTGTCTTTACTTTTAGACTGAAACCAATGTCTCTAGTTAAGCAGGAATGAGCAACAGACACATGACCCAAAGGGTGATGTCCCTCTCCTCCGTGACACTACTGCCCCTCTGCACACACTCAGTCTCACAGCCTCTGAGAGGCATGTACAGCACGCCGTCCGACCCATACCCCAATTTTTTTTTTTGTGTTTTTTAGATCAGTGCTGACTGATTGTATCTCTCACCTCCACACAAGTCTCAATCTCAGAGTATTGGTTCATGATGGGCAGGATGGTCTCCATGCTGCTGTGCTCCACCAGGTCAGATTTTATTCCCCACCAGGATCAATGGTTCGTGACAAGACAATAGCACTACAACATTTAATAGCTTGCAGACACAATGAAAAAAAAAAAAAGAAAGACAAAAAAAGAAAGAAAAAAAACCCCGTTAAACACTAGAGAAATGTCATTAGTGTTCCTCAGGAAAAACAACACTTGATAACATACAATTTACATTACAAGTACTAGAGTATGGATTCGTTTTAATATAATTCATCAAAATAATTTTATAATCTATATTTTTTAAAGCAGAAGGGCTATCTTCATGGCAAGAACAAAGTAAATAAAACTCAAAAATAAATGAAAAACTAAAGGTTATCGCGCCGTAGTACATTAAACTTGTTACTGTATGTTTGATATTTGCTGAACTGAGCACTACAACCTGTCAAACAGTTTAATCCATTTATTTTATTTAGCAACGTTATCCTATTGCATAGTTTATTGTCAGACTCGACAATAAGAATGGCCCAATGGCCAAGGGCCAGTGTTAAAGACAACTCCGTATACCTGATGATTCTTTGCCATTAATTGTGGCGTATTGCTGGTAATTTTATTCTTTCAATTATTATTTTAACCATTTCATTACTGCCTTTTACTTCTTAAATTATGTTTGTATTATATATATTATCATATATAATATATCTATCTATAATATATATATATATATATATATATATATATCTATATAGATATAGATATATATAACACATACATCATACATACATACATAGTATTTTTAAACGCCATGTCAGCAGCTTCATGGTGAAAACAGAATAAATAAAAGTCATCAAATTAACAAAAGGCTATGTAAGACATTTAAGGTGAATCAAATAATGTTTCAAATTTATATTAGTTAGAGTTAGACTAGCATTTTTTGCTGCATCAATTTAAATCAAGAATTGTGGCGGGGGCCAGTAAAAAATTTGTCAGGGCAAGTAAAAATCTGAACCACCGGCCTGACTGGGCCAGTAGAAGAAATCCTTAGCATTGAGCCCTGATTATGCAAATATAATTATGCAAAAATACATTGTATCTCATTTTTGTTGTACATGACATCTCAACACTACTTCAAGAGACCCGAGGTCTCCAAGAACCTGGCAGGACGTCACACACCTGCTGTCCTTATCTGTTCTGTCATTGATGAGGGGAATCCAATGACTCGTCACCTACAGGAAGCCAATATGATGAGAGACAGCAGAAGCACAAGTAAAATTACATTATACAACCAAACAACTATCAGAAGTTATATAGCAAGGCATGTATTTTGATCGGTAGCTACAGAAAAGCTGTTGCATTTTTGTGTTTGGCATACAATGAAACAAGAAGACTTACCTTTTCAATTGATTTCTTGTTGTTTACTGAATATACAATGCATATAACATTGGCCTGTGCAGAGAGAGAAAACATTAGGGAGGTGAATAAAACCATAAAATCAAACTAAATTGTATAAACAAAGAGACTAAATCCATCCCCATTCCCCACCTTTGATATTTCTTGGTAAAGCTGCTCATCTGACTGTTCTGCTTCTGTGGGATCAAAAATATGAAAGGAGAGATTAAAACACAAAAGGAATAACCACTTTAGGAAAGGGTTGCGGCACTGACACTAGAACAGCAATGCAGGCTATATGAGTCTCATCATACAGAGATACATGTATCAGTACCTGAATAGTCCACTATATGAGTGGGCACTCTCTCAGGTGTGACATCAGCTGGAATAGTGATCTCTTCAGCTCTGAGAGGAACCTTTAAATGAGAAACACAATACTAATGCAATGCATGTGCCATTTGGACAAGTATTAAATTGACTTGAATTGTTCCTTTTGAACTTGAGTCATTTCAATGAATGACTGTACCTCATCAGGGAATTCCTCACTGACAAGTGACATGATCAGGGAGGTCTTCCCCACTTTGGCTGTGAAGAAAAATAATTCTACAATGACCACTGTGTTCTAGATCTATTAATAGCACCAAATGATTAACAGGAACATGCCAGGCGAGATCTGAGTGCCTTTATAAAAGGGTGGTTCACACATTTAAGTTGTTTCACTTCAATATCAACCACGCAGCATTTAGGAATTCATATTAAAATATATATAATGTCACACAATGTAAAAATGGACTAGCAAACAGTAAAAAGTTGATCTAAAAAAAAACAAAAAATAAGTAAACACTTTCAACTTTGTAAACATGTATGTACACTAAAATGTACACACACACAAAAAAACTTATGGACAAGTTCTGATCAGTGTTATTTGCATACTAATGAGAAGCTATTATAGCTTTTATTAATATTTACATTTGTTTTTATTTTGATATTTTCCATTTTGATTTTAATCATAAAGTTCTAGTAATTCTGTTGTGTGTTTTAGTCATTTATAGATATAGATATATTGGTTTTTTTTTTTTTTTTTTTATTTTTTTTTTAAATGTGTCTACATCATTTTTATTAGTTTTATGACTTTAGGACATCAAATGAAAATGAGAAACGCTGCCTTGTCAACTCCCTAAAACAAAACCAGTTTTATTTGATTTATTTTATTCGAAATAACATTTTAGTTCTAGTTAAGAACTAATCCTGGTTCTGATATTTTCAAAGGATAAAAGGGCCCCCCAAAAACGAGGTGATCAGGACGTTGTGCTGAAGGCCCAGCAAAGAGGAACACTTGTAAGATGCTGAAGCGTCAACTATCAATAATAACTTAAGAGGAATATTAAATGAACAGGCTGAGCCGGGGGTCTTAAGTTGATGGTTTGGCATTGGTGAGCAGTACGTTTACATGGACACGTACTATTTTGGCTGACCCATCTAAACTTTGGCAGCTCTGTCAGTCTGGAGGCCTGTGTGAGTTGCTCCTGAAACCATGATAAACATGGGTGAAAGGAACTAACAACAATACATGAAGGATGACAATCCCATTTGTAATATCAGCCTGCTGATCGGGTCAATTATGTTCAAAAACTGCAGTTCTTTCGGTTGCTTTACAAACAATACACATGCATGCATATTAAGAATGTTTTTAATGACTGTACTCAATTTGGGACAACATTTAAAACATACACAGAGCTTAATAACTGTTATTTATAGGTCACTATCTTTCATCTGTCACTTGGCAATTTAATATATCATATGGCTGAATAAAAATGTTTGTAAAAATGTTGAAATATAGAATGGAAGGTGTTCATTGTGCATATAATGGTGAACAGCAGCGCACACTGACTAATTAGAGATATGCAGATCAATTCAGCAACAGCAGCCAGTAATTGACACTCAAATAATTGAACTGAATTAATTCACTTACGTTCGCCGACAAGTAATATCCTCACGTCCTTTCTCATCGTTGCAACTCTAACGTGATCAAAATAAAACCCGAACAAGTACTTTGTCGTGGATCATTGATCCTGCTGTTATATGTAATAGCGCAGGCCTCTGTAGGGCAAAACGGACGGATCAACTTCTGTCAGTGTCAGCCCGAATAAAACCTCTGCTCACAGCGCTTTAACACACAGAGGTGATTCATGCCATCGAGACTAAGCGACTCCGCATATATGAAAGCACTGCTTGCTTTCTTCAGATTCACTTCATGACATTTCTGGGTTCACATTTCAAGCTCACGCCTGAAACGGCTGACCTACAATAACCGGTAACTACGGAACGCAGCTACGGACAACCGCGAATTTCCTTACGCTGGCATGTTCTGTTTACAGTTCGCAGTTATGATGTTATACCGCCTCCTGTAGGACTGGAGAAGAAAAGCGTGTCAATTATGCAATAAGAAACGAAACCATTTTATAACAGTGAGACATTTTTTTATTAAAGTATATTTGACAAAACTTTCAGGCAAACAAAAAACAAACACAAATATTAAACACATGAAGAAGCTTAAGTTGTTTTACAAATTAACTCTGCGATGTAATGTGCTTGACAGAAACCGAAACGTGTCATAGATTAAAAGGCCTAGGCTTGTTTTATTAATTTTTTCCTTTTTATTCGAAATATTCCCAAACGTGTGAACTAAGCTATATCATGAAATATCTCGATTCTACAATATGTATAAGTAAATGCATTTTGCACCTTAATAGATTATGTCAGTTGACCCATAATGGACGATGGGCAAAGTAGCATAATAGTAAAAACCCGTCTTTTTACTAAGTACCAGATATGGGTGTCATTCCATAAAATATCTTTAATACGACTGACTTTGTATTTAATGTGAATTTAATAAAAACATTGTACGTTACTAATGATAACACTTTCATGGTACAGAAAGAGAGGAAAGAACATTTACATGATCAAAAACATTATCACTGACTTCAGTCTAGCCAGAGTTCAGACATCTCAAAAACTCCCATTATAATCACTGAAGCTGTTTACACTGTGAAATTAATATCTTACTTACATTCCGTATGCACATCTGCACTTTATTGTATATGATGAGAGAATTCGCGAGAGAGCAGAGAATTCTCGCGCACTGAACAAAACTCCGGCCGTTTCAGCGATGACTCATCTGGACACCTCTGATTGGCCATTGCATTCATAAGCTCAACAGAATCGAGTGTGATTGGTTTTAATGCGCAGCGCTGTAAAAACGTGTCTGTCTTTTCTGTCTCTGCGCAGCAGCTGATGAGGTTTTACTTTTTCCCATTACTGTCACCCACAGGACAAACTGCGCATTGAACCCAAAATAGTTTGGTGTAAAACGATTTCCAACCATATATTTGCGGTGTGACTAGACTTTTTTGCTCCATTTGTAAAAGTTTGTCTCTGCTGAACAACATTAACAAAAAAGCATCAAACTGTTTTGCTGGTCTTAGCTGATTTAAGATGGTTTCCCAGCCTTTAAGCTCCAAATTGTCCAATAATATAATATAATATAATCGTAATCTAGCTATATGAACATAATGCTAAAGTTATCAGTTAGTGAAAAAAATGACATGCACCACGCTAGCAACAAAAAGAACAACCGAAGATATGGGTAAATAAAAACCGGCCAAATGTCAGTTTATGAAACCCAGGTGTTCTATGATTAGCATTTTCATCACACACTTCGTCACTTGCATGTCTCCATTTCTGTACAACCATAATTCCTTATTTTTAATTTCTATTTGGTGTTTGAGCTCCTGCATGTGGATTCACAGTTACACGTGAGTCTAATTCGGTTCTCACTAAGATGAGATTCTCGTCTTGGCCAAGGCTTGTTTCAGGATCTCTACTTGTATTGAGAGCCCAGATCTTATCCATCTTCAGACGTAGTCATATTCTTTGTGCTCCTTTTAGAGAGCTCAACCAGTCAGTCTATCCTCATCTGACCTACTGCAGTCTTCTCAGATTGGTTTCACATCCCAAAATGCACCAAGTGAGAATTTTTTTTAAACTGCTTGTTAGAAACAATGCCCCAAAAAAGTCACATTCTTCCACAGTTCCCTTTGAGTAAATCAGGTCTGGGACTCAAATGTTTTAACCCTAGATTTACCTAGAATGTCAGCGTTCATTTGAAATAGATTTAGTGACAGAGTCTGAGCTTATTGTCCCATCCAGTCATTGCCGTCACCTCCGTCTACGAATATTGGCTTCGGCTGAAAAGAGACAGAGTGTAATTTATTAACACCTCATTTATGTTTTGTTTTGTTATATTTAATTAGCACATCTTACTGGTGTAATCTTGCGGCATCATGGGTTTGGAGATGACGGTTTTCAGGGCCTCCAGCCACCCTCTCTGATCGCGCTCCTGCTCGCACATGAAGACGAACTGCCGATCTGGCGTCTCCACAATTACCCCACACTTCCATTTGTTGCCTCTCGTCCCTTTAGGGACACACTCTCTCACTGAATATCCATGATTCTCTGAGCCAATGAAAACTACCCCAAGCTCAATGGCATCCTTTAGGACAAAAAGAAAAGAAAATTCACACTACTCCCTCAACAGTTTCATGTAGCACTTGTATGACACTTATGTGTTTAGAGTTTTGCTGAACTACAAAACACTGACACAGTAAGAAAGGGAAAAAGTCATTCATACCAGCTGTGTTTTAAAATAGAGTAGTTTCCTGTTCAGGGAATCCAAAATAAACCATCTTTTCTTGAATGGCTCTCGCTGCTGTTCAACATATAAAAACAAATAACACTGGCTGTTTGTGTATCGAATTACTTTTAAATTCATTTCAAAATTTCAGACTTTTAACATCCGTCACATAAGTGGTAGTACAATTATTTATATAAATTATAGTTACAATAGAATAGCATACAGATGTTGGAACTATATAAAAAATGGACACAGTGGTGTGACTTGAAATGGTGAGTGTGTAAAGAGGTGTGTAAGCCGGAGTGTTTTACAAGAATAGCCTGATTTATCCTTAAATGCTTGTGCAATTTAAGAGCAAATACAAACACCTTGCTACACTGGAAAATCTAGATTTTAAAATATGCAAAGAATCAACATAGAGTGAACCATCTAGGGGGAAAAACTCTTACCAGTGGGCCAGTCTTCTCCATGTAACCCTCTTTTAAATAGTTTCTGGTTATCCATGGTATTAGCTTAAGACAAAATTGGTAAAAGAGTTCATAATCAAGATAATAATGAATACATCATTAATCCAAGAAAAAAAAAAATGTTGCTCACCAACTGTTTCACAGAGCTTTGGTTATTTTAGCTAAATTTAATCATATTTCTAGCAGTAAACTTTTGTTTACATTATTTATAATATTATTTTTATATTATTATTTCATATTTATTATTTTGTACCATTTTATTTGTAACACCAATAAACCACAAAGTGAAACTCTTTTGTGTAATGCTAACACTACAGAGCTGAACAAGATTTCAATACTGCAAAAATGTAAATTTAACATCATGTGTGTTGAAGACATGAAGTGTTCATCTCTGTTGACTGTAAGATTAATAGTTTACATGCCAAGCCATATCTGTTTTAAATACTGCAATAACTTAACTGATCATTATGTGCAACATTGAATGAGTCGTGCAGCTCTGTTGAATGTGAGATCAAACAGTTCGCATGCTTAAACTATCTGGTTCTGAATACTGCAATAACTTAACTGAACATTTTGTGTACTGTGAACATGAGTCGTGTAACTGACTGCTGAATGTGAGACGTCTTTTGTATTTATTTATTTTTTCTCCCTATGCACCAAAAGGATTGCATTCAATTTCGTTGTACTTGTACAATGACAATAAAGTCATTCATTCAAGATGAACATGTTGCACAAATGTCATTGACCCAAATTAAGTTTATATCTACTGTGATTTTCAGTGATGATTCACAGTACAATTTGTTCCTGAATTAGCCTAGAAAACTAGTCAATTACAAGACACATAGAGCATTCTGTCAGCTAACCAACTAAAATAAACACATTTCTTGTTTAGGAATACAGCAATTCACAAAACACCAAAACCACATTTCCGTGTCCTGTTAACATTGTGGTGTAGAGTGTTTGTTTGACGATCATTTATTTTGTGAAATAGAAGGGAAGACAGGACTTAAGCTGTTAGGTTTTAGGAAGTAAAATCACTTGGAAAAGGAGAAACTTGCAGTACTTCCTTTTTATGTGGCAATGTTAACACAACTATGACAGGAGAAAACGCTACACATTTATAAGATATTCAAAAGCTACGTAAAGCAAACTGAAAGCACTGAGGTGACACATTGTACTCTATTAAGTCAAAAATCTAGTATACAAAATGTACTTACATCTCCATCGCTAGCTGTAGGAAAGGCTGTTTTCAGGTAGACATGGCGAATAGCTCTAATGGCATTAAACCAATTGACAATCTCCTAAAATGGAGAAAATACAGAGCAGATACTATTTAGTGCTCAAGCTGCCTTTGAAACTGGTTCAGCTTGAGGAGGAAAAACAAAGAAAAACTTGAAATCTGCACTACAGTTGCACAATTCTTGGGAATAGAGCAGAAAAAATCCAGAGGTTTACCTGTCCATTTTTGTGGTAAACAAAAAGGTTTCTGGTGTGATGATCCACACAGTAGGTGATCTGAAGGCCATAAGCATGTCCTATCTTCTCCGGCTGGAAGGTTGCATTCAGGTCCTTCACAGAAATAGTAGCCTTTGGTCCCTTAGATTCCTGAAAAGCACAGCTATTGTTTAATGAATAGCTCATTTGTGCACCTAATACATCATTAGATTCTATTATTTTTCAATCAAAGTTCAAATATTTAAAAAATACAGCTAGAATTGTGTTGAATCGTGATGATTAATGCATACTATTAGCTTTGATGGACTTAAATGTCATGTTGTTATTCGCAGTCTGCACTGCATTTTACAACAAATGCCTTCAGTAAAATATAATATTTCATTCTTGATGATGTGCAAACGTCATTGCTCAACAAAAAGTTCTCACATCCTCCTTGTAATATTTGAGGGTAAAATCGTGCACTGAAAGAACAAACTTCCTCTCGAGAAACTGTCCGTTATCCTTTCCTTTCTTCCACAGCATGCCCTCATAGACACCTAGAGCAAGGCAAATAATTTCGTTGAAAGATTAATGTTATCATCGTTAATATTAGCAGAGATGAAACGGAATAAAGTAAATAAACCTTTAAAGAACAAAGATTAAAAGAAAACATCTGGGAACTGAAATGGATTACCTGCTGTGTAAGGTCTTTCTCTATTTTTCTCTGTAAACTCCATTCTTTCGTATTTGGCTCGAATCCATTGTTCTCTGAGGACCCTATGCAGTGTACATGGAATACATTTTGTTGAGCTAAATGCTGGAAATAATTGATGTATAAATTACATACAGTACATATGAAAGTCTGAACGTACACTCACTATTTTATCATAACAAACAGATAATACTAGTTTAGCTGAATATAACCATATATTAAACAAATGCAAGAACAATGCCGCATATTAAGAATCGAAAGTACAGTTGACAGAATCAAACGGCTGGACTTCATTACCAGAAACCCCTTTTAGATGAATCAGTAGTTCCTCTTACTGTGACCAACAATAGTACAGTGCTTTTCTTTTTGCCGGTACGATGTTTGCTTGATCAGCTATTTATTTAAACTTCCCAAAACAGAGATCTGTTCCATTATGATGATAAATTAGTAAGTATGCGTTTCAGTTTTAAATTAATGTATGCTTTTGCTCGACTTTTCAGTCAACAGAAGAGGTTGGACTACTTACTCGCAATCGTCTGGTTGGGGCTGATAATAAAAGACTGGGACAAATTTCTCATAGAAGTTTTTGGCAGCACGGTTTCCATTGGCCTTCATGAACTTCTCAAATCCAAAAATGCATTGAAAGGAAACGCAACAGTGTTAGGGTTCACATTCATGATCTACTGTAACCATTCTAAATTTTCTAAATTAAAACCGTAACCACACAAAAACTAACATGCAATAACAAATATCTTATCATTTGAATTTTGAGTTCACATACCTGCACAAGCTCATCATCCCAGAAGTCTAAGCGTATAGACTTGATACGACTTACAGAAGGAAGATTGCGATGAGTTCCAGAACAGTTTAGACACACAAAAATTCCCAGTGTGCATGAAGCCCAATCTGGATCTTCAAATAACAAGAGTCAAACAAACATATAAATAACCCAGTTCCCACAACCAGGGAAAAACAGGACATGTTGTCAAGCAATTTTAGGAAAAATCATGAAAATAAGGACTTTTGTTTTCTTTTCTTTTACAAATACATCATTTTTTTTAATTCTATCATCAGCTAGAAAATGAATCGTTTGAGATTAATCTCCATACAATGTTAGAAAAGTTCAATTTGATAGATCTCTACAGTTTTAACTCTATACCTTTCTCTATAATCCCTATACAATTACAGAAAAGTCAGAAAAGCATGGAAATGGAAATTCATGGTTTAAAAAGCGTGTAAGCCCTGCTAAACCTTCTTTGACAAGCATTTCAAAATAAATTTAAGCTAAAATGCTACTGGTTTCATAACAAATGCCAGTTTTACTGAAGCCAGTTACAGTGATCGAACCATGACAACGAGGAGCTGTTTACTCACGGCTACTACGAACACCTACAGAACTGTAACTATAAACTATGATAAACAGGCTGTCAGGATATTAAACCAGAGAATCCCAATGAAAGTACAGAAAGAACTGCTGGCTGCGAGTTCAGCCGTTTAAAGCGGCGGTGACTCTACTGTTCTTACCTGCAGCTCCACAGTCAGCACAGCAGCAGTTCTGTGACAGCTTCGCCAACTCTAGAAGTGTCTTTTTGTTCTTTTCCCGATTTGCCATAGGCGAAATGCTTTTAAAAACATAGGTAGTAGTTTCACCTCTCTTGTGTGTTACAGGGCGCGGTTTCACGCTTTTACTTGACGCTCATTCAGTGCCTCGACCGCGCAGCGCTCCGCTCGCGTCTGATTCGAAACTCAAATGCGCTTGAGCGCGCGCGGTGAGGTGCTGCGGCTGGACTATCAAGCGAGGTCTTCCGCAAGCATTTAATTACTAAAAAAAACCTTCGTGTTCACTTCCTGGAGAAAACAAACTTAAAATTAAATAATCACTTTAACATCAATTACTCCATAAGTAGGAGCAACACCAAACACCAAACCATTGTGGACAGTTCTTGTGATTAATACGATTAAAATATTAAATGTAATATTACACTTGTACCAAACAAACCATGAGATTATCAAGACTGACATCCCGTAGGTGCCAACAGCCACATATTTTTGCAAGCTGGTAAATATACTCCAGTCACACACTGAAACTGCATACAGAACAAAATGCTGCATTTACTGGTTTAACAGGTGTAGTTATCTTCCTAGATTCAAGTGGACTACAACCAGACCATTTAGGAGATGAGGAAGTGAAAAGTGTGCTTCGGTTTGACATACAAACAATGTACCTTCTCAGATCACGCAAAGGTGTGTATGAAAAAATACACAAACTACAAAAATTCAAACAGCACCATTCATGTTCACAGAGTTCTTGCAATTTACATACATATTTTGAGAATAACATGTTTGCTGGCAAATAGCAAATCGACATTTATTACTTCATAAAACATTTCGGAAGATGCATGACAAAGTACAAAACAAATGATCTTCATAATGGAAACATTTCATTTAAAACAACAGTACAAATATTTGGTGTCCACACAACAACATAAAACCACACTCTTTCTGAGTATATATTACTGTACAAATGCATATTCCCAGCAGCCTTTAAGCGGCTGCCTAAAAATGTGTGTAATTTAAGGGAACTCGGAAGCCAGGAACTCCACTGTGCTTTTAGGAAGACTGAAGTGTATTCCATCCAAATAGTGCAAGAACCTGTACAAGAGGGGGGGGGGGACCAACACTGATTATTTTGTTAAACGTGGATCTTTAAATTAGTTTTGGCACTACAAAGCAAGTGAATGTATTCATTTCAAACAAAACAAATGGTGATAAAACACAAAAGACTCATACTGACAAAAAATGAGAATAAAACATCATCGGTTAATTTAAGCTTTGCAAAAGCCACATCCTGTCCCTCCACTGCGTTTAGCTTTTTTTAGACCCATGAACTATGACTAAGTTGCATTTTCACACCTCCCTGACAGCACAACGAAAAACATGCATCAGGTACTAAACACATATTTATGAGATGCAATATTTATAGGGCTGAAACAATTAGTCGACTAATCTTTTTGTTGTCGAGTAGTCGTTTGATCTCGTATGACCAAATGTAAGAGCCTGCAGTAATGCGGTTTGACCAGTGTGCCGTTGTAGCACAAGACAGTAATTCAGCTCTCCTGGATGCAATTCAAGAGAAGACAGCGCTTCAGTTCAGTGCAAACGCAGCCAAACCTGAGGCTGCTGAGTGGCGTTGGGATGAATATGTAAATATATGCTGCACGCTTTCCTCTCAATACCAAAATAAACACAACAAAAACTGACCGCAGCAGTTAAAAACGCATCTGATTACAGCGATGTGGATGTTTGCATGAGCTCTGCAGTTCAGACTCCATAAGTAAGTCACAGGTCACGGTTATTGATTAATTAGAGTACTTACAATAGATCGAATTAAATCAAGCAGCTTTACAGAGTCAGTGTCGCTTACAATTAGAATTACAACTTGATTTTCTGTTATAACGCAGCTCTCCAGTGTGGGGCTAGCTAATGATCAAATATTTTTTTTAGTGGGAAAAAAACATTTCATTTAAGTTATAGTTTGGTTTGCAGAGATCAAAACTTGATCTAGCTCAGGACGGTTTTGATCATCATAACCGTAATAAGGTATTTTAAGAGAGATAATGTTGTCAATAAAACAGTTTATCCAAAAATAAAACGTCTTATCACTTAACCTTTATTTTGTTTCTTATCCATATGACTTACAAAAAGAGATTTTAGGCAGAATGATGTGTCATTCAGCTACTTTCTCATATAGCTAATTAAATAGTGAATAAGAGTTTCTCTGTCATCTCATTTTGTGTGCCAAATATACTTATGTAAATGAAATTGTATAATTGTAAGTATGCAAAAAACTAAGTGAGTACCAATTTTATTTGTTAGAATATGTATAACTAAATATCTTAACTAATTGCAAAAGCTGAATAATCAATAAATGTCTGATTAATCAGTGAAATAATCGATGATTAGTTGATTAATCGTTCTAATAATCATTCGATTAACCGATTATCAAAATAATCGTTTGCTGCAGCCCTAAATATTTATGAAATTATTGACCGTTGTTTTTGTTCTGACTTATTTGTCTAATGTAAATATAGTGTGTGCAATCTTAACTAGTGAATTGTGCCTACTGTGGAAAGGGAGTTTCCCTTGTCACTGTTCGAACTCTGTGTGGCATCTGAATTACTGGAAGTGATCTCACTTTGGGAGCGTAACAAAAGATAGAGACTGTTCACAAACAAGGGTGTGTTTTGCATTAGCAGTTATGAGGAGAACATTAGAGAGAAATTCTTGTGTTTTTAATACATCTATGAACATTTCAGGCTCATAAGGTGGTCAAGAGTGTACACCAGACTATTTAAACCAATATCTCGAAGTCAAATGTTTAAATTAATTTAGCTTGCCACAGAGTTCCCACACCTCTTGACTGATCAAGCCCTAACGCCCATTTCAGATGCAGGAACAGCTTGATCATATTAATGCATTAATATAGGCTGGTCCTCTAGACTCTCACCTGCGTTTGATCTTTCCCTGCTCCTTCAGTCTCTCTGACCTACAGATGGTACGTAGAGAGGGGAGGTAGTCCAGAGCTGCTGCTGCCTGGTTTCCAAGCGTTCCAGCTGACCTGGAGGAGAGCACCGACTTCATCACCTCACTTCTCCTCTCCATCACCCTGTACGAAACAAAAGGAGCACAAGATTACGTTTTATTTTACAGTAGGTTGTGTATAAACCACACACTGGAAAAAGAGGACAGCGCATAATCTAAAAAAAATGAGACTGTGTATGGGTAATGGATATAACAGAACATTTGTTTTATATTTGCAAGGATTTCGCTAGTGACAAAAAAAAAAACTTTTTAGTTTTCTAAAGATTTATTATACTAGTTTCGTGTTCCTTGTCTTGAACTTGCAGGTTTAAGAGTACAGGTTTAAAACATTTTAATAGCATGTCTGATTTAACCCTTTGTAAAATTCTGATTCAAAAATTGTTTGCATCACTCAAATGTTCAGGAACTGCAATACATATATGCATACACATACATACAGTGTGTGCGTAATTATGCAAGTTGATCATTTTGCCACATTTTGCCCATTCCAAACCACATCAATATTAATAGCTACTATTATCTTTGTATTTAACCATTTATGCGTGATATAAAATTGTTATTGAGCATTTCACTGTCCAGTGGTCATGATTTAACTTTGCAATTTCTGTATTGCTTTAGTTTTAAATATTTCTCATTGACATTTAATAATGTTTGACTTTTCAGTAGGGATGTTGTAACGGATAAAACACCCCCCCCCCTCACACCCCCCCCCCCAAAAAAAACCCATCCCAAACCGCGAGCCGGTTGAAAATCGATTCAAATATGTGACGATTCAAATCGGTTAACGCTAAACAAATATCGATTCATTTAGGTGTAGGAGTTTACATGAATGTATGTCTGAGGGGAACTTACTGTCTTTAGAAAAGTTTAGATGGTATTTTTTCTTTTCATCTTGTCTCTGTATAATGCATATTAAAGTTCATAAGTGCTGCGCTGCTTTGTTTACAGCGGAAACCAAGGAAATGCTTTAAGCGCCACCTGCTGGCAGATTCAGTTCTGCTGTTTCATGCAGATATTTTTATGTATATTTTCATAAAACTGGTCAAACCATTCTGTTTTTTGCTTCAAATTTCGAAATTATACTATTTAATTTTGATTAAAAACTGCTCATGTTGCATGTTTGCAGCATCTTTGTTTGGATCGTGATTAAAAGCAGTGGTTGCCTCTAATTTTAAATAGAAAAAGAGCACAGGCAAAGCCTTAGTTTGTTCATATGAAGAGATTTATTTTATTTGTGTTACTTATTTATTTGATTTGGGGCTTGTTTTAAAATTTCAATGTAGTTTTGTTATTTACATTTACATTATATAAAAATTTTGTCATTTAGCAGACGCTTTTGTCCAAAGCGACTTACAAATGAGAACAAAGGAAGCAATCAAAATCAACAAAAGAGAAATAATATGCAAGTACTATATTAGTATACTATTATAGTGTTATATTTAAATTCCACAAAGGAACGTGCAGCATTTTGTCCAAACAATAATAAAAGTAACACCTTTTCCTTTATAATTTGTCTTAAATCTAATTTTGTTATAAAAAATAAATAAATTTGTGAATCGAATCGTGAAATCAAAACCGTGAATCGAAACGAATCGTGAGTTGAGTGAATCGTTACATCCCTACTTTTCAGTGTGAATTAAATCTCTTTTTTGGCTCATTTTAACCATAAAAGAAAACCTGCTTTATAATTATGCACACCTGAGTATAAGGCATTTTTCACTTCCAGCCTTTGTTAACAATTACATATCACTTATAAATGATTAAATACAAAAATAATAGTAGTTAAGATTGATGTGGTTTGGAATTGGTAAAATGTTGTAACGGCCAAAACTATGTTTTTGCATGCATCACATTATAGTGCGGTGTGCCCTTTAAGAGACTGATCACTTAACTTATAACACGCGCTATGTTGTGATGACGTAGAAGGACTACGTGACTGTGTAAAGAGAACCACTATGGATGATAAGTTCGCTCCGCCTTCTTGTTAATACTTTGTCTTTACTTTTATTTGTAACGCCCAGAAAGAGTTAATCTCTCATGTATGAGAGGAGCGCGTTGCCGTGTACCAGCCATTAAATGTGTGGGACACCAACTCTTCGTTTCCATCTCTTTCATTTCATGGATTTAACGAGTTATCCGAGTCAAAGCGTTACAATGTGCTTGGAAATTTTTTTTTAAATATGACATGAATTATCATCACTTGGCATAATAAAATTATGCGCGCGGCACACCACCACCACATATATACTATATACATTTTTTAATATAAATTAACATATATAAAAATTTTTTTAATGAAAAGGTTAGATTATATGGGGTATAAATTAAAGAAAAAAAATATAGAGCAGCTGAATTCTCACCTTGGGTCACAAGGTGTAGTTTGAGTGAGGCTGAAGCCATCTTTGTGTGGAGCCACAGGGAGGGTGAGCTCCTCCTCTGCCTCTCTTCTGATCTCCTCCTCTAGTTGCTGTGCTCTGTCCCAGGCTTCGGAGACTACAGCCTTGCACTTCCTAAAACTCAAATGCCCCAATGCAGCATGGATTTCATTGACATTAACACCATTTACTCGGCTGACACACTCTAACCGAATGTCATCGGTCATCCCACTCTTGACCTCTGCACCAGTCCAGCCAAAGTCCTGTGGTCTGCAGGAACCCTCCGTTTGCAAAGGCTGGTAGCGCAGTGTGGAGTCCAGGAAAGACATGTGGTCCATATACTCTGCTAAACTGCTTAGGCACTGCATCACTGGCTTGCTCTTCTTCCTTTCAGCTTCAGATAACACAATATGCCTTGGTTTCATCGGTGCAGCTTCGCACACATTCACGGACATATTAGCTGGTTCCGAAATAGTGCTTTGAGCAGGAGCTCGGCTGGTTTTTGGCAGTGAGAGGAAGTCATCCTCGGACTCTGAATCAGACTGGAAAACGTCTTTATTGCTCATGCCCATCTTTTTCCGCCCCCTCATTCTGGAGGACACTTTAAGGGGACTACCGTCATCAGAGGGCTCTTCCAAAACCTCCAACCTCACTGTCTGAGGTACTTGCTCAGGATGGGACTGTGGGTTTGGTCTTGGTTGTGATTTAAGTGTTGACTGTGGTAAAAGACGAGTTGGCAGAGGAAGCAGACTCTCCATATTCGAGTAGAGAAGATTCACTCCCCTTCTATGGACCTCTGAGAGAAGATCCCAGCACTTAATGCTGTCTAGTACTGAACACTCATGCTGTAAGAAATGAATAGCTCGATCAGGAACAAATTCTTGTACCAATATTACAGTCTTTTTTTTTTTTTTTACAAGCATTTTTAATGTTACAAGCATTATCTGAGAGGTGACTGAAGGTCTTGAATGTCAGGAATGCATTAACAGTGTTTACTCATTTAGCCCAGCTTCCAGAAAATATATATGTATTTGTTTTGTAATAATTCATCTGAATCATTAAATAATCAAATGTTATATTTTATAGAAAAAGTGTTATCATTTTGAACTTTGTTTCTCACCACATGCATTCACTAACTCTTATGTATACTTAATGTTTATGGTTCTTTTTAGGGTTTATAGGACCATTAATTGCTATATGCTAAACTAAGACAATGAGTACGTTTACATGGACAACAATAATTCGATTTTAATACGATTAAGACAATACTCTGATTAAGAATCTACCATGTAAACAGAGATTTTTGATTACCTTAATCCAGCAAAAGTCATAATCGAATGACACTAATCGAATTAAGACATGTGGAGTATTCCTATTTTAGTCGCATTACTGAAGTGCAGTATAGACATGTAAACACCTTATATCACATTATTACCGTCGTGTAGGACTTTTCACCGCATTTTGCGACAGGATAAACACACGGCAGTAGTCAACCTTTTGACGGCAAATAAAAGAGCTTGAACACCGCCATCGTCTGTATGCACCTACAAATAATTAACTGCACTTGAAGCTTTCATAAAATTAAAAATGAAACACCCAAAACTGTACATGACATCATCACAAAGATGAACTATACGTTTATGCGTGAAATTCTGGAGGGGACGTCGGATGGCGTCACGTGGGACGTAATGACGGGCGCCATTAATCGAACTATGTACTATAACATGTAAAACGGGAACATGAAAGGAATATTCTAAAAGAAACTCATGTAAACACCATAATCATAATATTGGCTTATTTAGAATAAGGTAAATAATTAGATTACTGATGTCCATGTAAAGTAGTCAATGAATCATGTGTAGAAGTTTGTATTAGTGCTCTGTGCTCCGTGTGAATGTATTGTTCTGTTCCAATGATGTGCTGCAGCTCAACCTTGAAGGGAAAAGATATTGCCTATCTAATGTTTTATCTAATGGCGTATTTGCAGAGGTTGTTTAGGAATATGGTAGGCATGTGACCATGCCAAAGGAACAGTCTCCAGGAGCATCAACAGCTGCCCAGATGAGAATTGCCCTCACAAGATTTATGACTTCAAGAAAAGAACACCATGTTGGATGTTGCTAGAATTATTTGTACCTATCAGAACCTGTAGAAATGACATCAACAGATCATCCATATGACTATAAGTACTAGTGTTTCTGTTAGGCCTGGCCGATAAAACGGTATCGGTATTTATCGACAGTACACCATCATCGATAATGAAAGAAAAATGTTTGATATAGCGCACGACAGTTTCATGCTTTTTTCATTTAAAGGCGTGTTATGAGTGACAAGAAGACAGCCAACAGAACACACAAACACAGGAGTGCCGTGCCTGCCTGCGATGAGGAGACTGAATCAAAAAAAGGAATATTAGTTGAATTTAAAAAAAAAATTTGCATTTGAATGCAAAAACTGAGTTTTTGAATTTTAGGTGTGCGTCAGGGAGCCTTATCAGTAGTGCTGTGTTCAAAATATCGATACGACGATGTATCGTCACAGAGATTTGACGATACGAGTATCGATACAGATGGCCCTGTATCGATATTGTGGCACGTGTGCAGCAGTGGACCGCGCTATGTTAAACGTTTAAAATTGAGTAGACTAAAGCTGTCAAGGTTTCTAAAAGAATGAATAGGCACTGTTAATATATGTCTTTGACAGAGGAAATTTACACGGGTTTTTGTTGCCTGATATAAAGAGACGTATTCCCCGAAACAGAGCTTCACACTTGCGATATACGAAAATATCTGCTAAGTGTGCTACTTATCTTGGTCAACCTGGCAACCACACTCCGTGGTGTTGAGGAAGAGAGACCCCCCCCACATGATTGTAAAGCGCTTTGGGTGTATAGCAATACACAAGAAAGCGCTATATAAATGCATCATTCATTCATTCATGTGCACGAGCTCTCTCTCCACTCTGGATAAACGCGCTTGCTTTCTGAAAACAGCGGTTAGCTTGCAGTTTAGCGATCTCCAATAATCTATTCTCAGAAAAGTGTGATTCATCAACTGTTCATTTACGACAGAGAGAGAGAGATGAAGAGAGGGTATGAAGGTGTATGTATGAATTAGCACATGAATTGCCACGTTTCTCTATTAAGAGTGAAGCTGTGGCTTTAATTCCTTTCGAAACAATGATGCTACCAGCTCCTTGATGAGAAAGACAATGTAGCTCTTGAGCGATTAAGCTATTTAGTTGATAAAACTGCGGGGCAGCGCTAAAAAGTTTGTTCCTGAATGTCTGAGTTCGGCCGCAACGTGATCTGTGTGTGTGACTGCACCAAACTGCTTCTGTTTCACACAAATGCTGGCACAGACGTGCATGTTCGGCTAGAGTCGCTTTGAACTCATGCATCTTCGGAAGCTGCACGGAAAGTTACAAAAAAATGTTGTGCACACCGCCACGCGAAACGACGCCGCGCGCACTCTAAGCGAACTTGCGGACGCGTCGAGTATAAATCAGCCTCGAGCGTGTGTGCGTTAGATACAGTGAAGACAGCGCGTTAGTTTAGAATTCTTCTCATTTTTTTTTTTTATTGTAGAGAGTGTGTTAATTTTTGCAATGATAACCTACCAGCAATGTAAATGATTTTTTAAATATATTAGAATGAGTACATTACAATATAAATATATTAGAACGAGTACATTACAATATACATTTATTAGAACTAGTACATTATTATTTATGGGCTTAAAAACAAGATGCAAACAATCAGAATATTGTACCTAGTGGGGAGTGCACAATGTAAACATGAAACATATGCCAGTACCTATATTGTACTGTGGTACAGTTAAGGAGGCCCTTCATAATGCAGAGGTCAACTGCCTGCTCTGCCAATAGTTAGCAATGGCACTATAGTAAGCAGTGTTTAATAAACAGCTGTTTTATAAATTCTGCTGAGGTGAAATTCAGTGCAGTCATGTATCGTGATACGTATCGTATCGTGACTTTGCTGGTGATACACAGCCCTACTTAGAAGTGGCGAACGAGTTGCGGTTATTAAGTGCGTCGATGCCTGTTAATATTTTTGTTCGTCAAAGTTGGAAACACAAGATGTGCCATATAAGTATGCATAAATACACTGCTTGATGCGTTTGTTCCATAATTATATTTGGTTTATCAATATAAGTTTAGACAGTATGCACTTTTTTTTATAGACAGCTATTATTTCACTGCACTGAATAAACAGTTTAATAAGGTGCATTATTTTGCTCATTGCACCCTCCTCTGTCCTCAGGAGACAGGTCAAATGTTTCCTTAACACTTATTTAATCTGCATATAAAATATAAGAAAGGAGATTTTTGGTCAATTTTAATTTGTGTTTGACTGTTAAAACTAAAATAAGTTGTTGTTTGTCTTAATAAATTGTGTTAATTATAAATACAGTTGTTAAATTAAAAAAAAAAATTCTATTGCTTTTTGTTTTAAAAAAGGTTATAAAAATTTTTAATAATTATCGGTACCGAATGACATGAAACATTATATTGTGATAATTTTTTTAGCTATATCGCCCAGTCCTAGTTTCTGTATTGTAAGTTAGCTTGAGGCTGGCTACTCTTACTCATTTACTCTGTATTCAGTAAACTCTCTGTCAACTTACTGCACTTTGAATTTGACTCCTGGGCTTTATTGAGCATACTGGTCTTGTAGAAGATTTTTATGAATCAAAATATGACTTAATCAAGTATAATCAATGTGAATATAGACATGTTTGTAATCTACTATTATGATCATGTGTTTCTTGTATGCAAGGAAGCCTGCAGAAGAGTGTAATGTGTGTAATCAAGTTATTTTAATATTATGATAATATGTTTCCTGTGTGTATGGAGAACCGCAGGAGAGTAAAATGTGTACATTGTATGGGGATAGAAAGACTGTGTATGAAATGTGATAAACACACCTTAAGGAAAAACTATATAAAGAGTGTGCAGACACACACTCTACAGATTCTCTGCAGAGTTTTTCGGCTTCATTGTCTCTTGACAATAATGTCTAACTTCTAGCAAGACTTCGAGAGTGATTTCTCACAGAAGCCACCAGTCTCTCTATGGGCTTTAACTATAATTCCTGTACACTATCTATATCTATATATCTCAAATGATTAAATTAATTTCTCTCACCACAGAGTTCCCACACCGCTTGGCTGATTAATTCCTAATGCCCATTTCAATGCAGGAACAGTTTGTTCATTCATTTTTTAAAGTTTTGGAAAGAAGTCTCTTATGCTCACCAAGGCTGCATTTATTTGATCAAAAAAAATACAGTAAAAACAGTAATAAAGTGAAATATTATTACAATTTAAAATACCTATTTTAATATATTTAAAAACATAGTTTACTTTTTATCATCATTACTTCAGTCTTCAGTGTCAAATGATCCTTCGTTCTAATATGCTGATTTGGTGCTCCAAGAAACATTTATACACCTATCAGTTTTGAAAAACGGTTAAGATTTTGTGGATGAACTTTTTTTTCAGAATTCTTTGAAATACGGAAAGTTCAAAACAACAGCATTTATTTGAAATGAAAGCTTTGAACCATTACAAACATTTTTACGGTCATGTTTCATTAATTAACCTTATGAATAGAAAGATTGTAATTTTTTAAAGGTGTCATTTGATGCTTTTTTAAAGATCAGTATTTGGTGTATTTGGTGGAACAGAATATGTTGACATGCTTTAATGTTCAAAAAAACACATTATTTTTCAAATACTGTACATTATTGTAAGTCCTCTATGCCCCGCCTCTCTCAAACGCTTCGTTTTCTATAAAGTCCCTCCTTCCGACAAGCGCAGTCTGCTCTGATGGACAGCTGAACCAGTGCAATGTGATTGGCCGAACACCGCAAACACACGTCAGAAATGTAACGCCCCTTACCAAAATCGCGAGCATCATCATTCAAAATAAATGTAAAGACAGAGACTGAAAGGGGAACAGAGTCGCGTGACATACACAGTGATGAATGTGTGTTGTTTGCAGTATTACAAGCCACGGGTTAAGGACAGACACACACACGATGCGCAAAACTGCATTTGAACAGTCAATAGCAAATACTTAAACTAATAACAAAACAGTAGCTGATTCAGAAGCGCCAGATTGTCATAGCAAAGTCAGAATTACCTCCTCTCCTAGGTTCACAAAACGGTCGTCCATAAAATGCATTGCTGTTCTGTTTGTAAGTGATCTTAAAGATTCCTAAAGGCATCTACTTTCGGAAGGCCAAATAAAATGATTTTGCTTTCGCCTAGAAACACACAGAATCTCCCTGACATGGCTGCTTCAACACTAACTGCGGTTACTGAAACCACGCCTTATTCTTTGCGTGCACATTTGGGCGACATTATGCAAATATTCCTACATAGTGAGGTAGATATGTGGGGGCGGGTTAGAACGAGCCATTTTAGGGGGGCGTGGCAGAGTCTTAACTTTGATAAAGAATATCTCTTTGGTTTTGAGACTTTAGTCTTTGCAACTTCAGGGATCTTATCTATTACATCAGCTTGTAACACTCCAAAGAGAAAGGAAAACTTGAAATCACCTCATATACTATTTAAAAAATAAATAAATAAATAACATTAGTGGCTTTTTTTATCTTAGGAGATAAACACTCACCTTTAGCAGCAAATCTGCAATATTTTCTGTTTGCATATTTCGGATCCCCAGCAAACACTCTGTGCATGCAGTGTGGCAGGGTGGTATTTCATGCTCATTTACATCCTGAGCTTTGACAGACTGATGGTCAATGTCACTCTTGACGTCCCCTTTGAGCTCTACAGTGTGAAACAAGTAGTTTTTGCTAAGTATATTCACATATTATGATATACAACCAAGAGTTCTCAGTGAACTTTTTCCAGAGTCAATTACATCTTTACCTGAGAAAAGCCAAGGCCGATTCACCTGCTGTCCACCTCCACTGCAGGCCCAGAACTGCAGGTGCAGGAGGCTTTGACGAACATCACACCTGTTCCAGTCCAGCAGACAGGACATATCCTTAGTGTCTGTTCTCATGTTTTCTGCCAGACACAGCAGCTGGAGATAACTGGACACATCTGCCTGGAAAAGTCCAAAGTGTTGACGGTCACAAACCAGACACAACAGAAGAGTAACTATTTCTTTGGCAAAGGAGAAAATAAACCGTGCACTTACCACTGAAGGAGATTTGAAATGGATTTCCTCAAAGCACCCATCAAATGTAGCACCAAAGTTTGAATCTGTGCAAAAAAAAGTCCCAAGATGACTCATTCAGATATCACACACTCTAACTTTCTGTTCTCTGCCAACTTTACTCACCACTGGTTGTTAGAATAACTGGTCTCTTAGTTGTAGACATGAAGTTTTTAATTGCAGCCAAAAATCCAGAGTCATCATCAAATATGATGTCCACCTCTTCGAATAAGATGAGGGATGTGGCAGTCCTCTTGTCCTGGTCTTCAGCGGAGATCTTGGTGCCCGCTGATGTTCCAATGGGGCACTCTTTGCTGTCAGCCTCTTTTGCTTCGGCAGACTTTTTCCGACCTGCTTTTAAGACTAAAAGAAAACAAGATGCCATATAAAAGGTCTCAAACATGAAACTTGAAAACAAATTCCTAAAAAATATATAAATAAATACATAGTATTAACAGTAAATAAATGCTGTTCTTTTGAAATTATATTCATCATAGGATACAGCGGAAAAAAGTATCAAGGTTTCCACAAAAATATTAAGCAGAACAACTATTATTCAACATTGATAATAATAGGAAATGTTACTTGAGCACTAAATTAGCATGTAGAAAGAAAACAAGAAATGCCATAGAAAGGTCTCAAACATGAAGCATGAAAACAATTTTGTAAATATGGCTCACAATACAGTGGGGCAAAAAAGTATTTAGTCAGCCACCAATTGTGCAAGTTCTCCCACTTAAAAAGATGAGAGAGGCCTGTAATTTTCATCATAGGTATACCTCAACTATGAGAGACAAAATGAGAAAAAAAATCCAGAAAATCACATTGTAGGATTTTTAAGAATTAATTGGTAAATTCCTCGGTAAAATAAGTATTGGTCACCTACAAACAAGCAAGATTACTGGCTCTCACAGACCTGTAACTTCTAAAGGCTAAAGGCTCCTCTGTCCTCCACTGGTTACATGTATTAATGGCATCTGTTTGAACTCAATATCAATATAAAAGACACCTGTCCACAACCTCAAAAAGTCACACTCCAAACTCCACCATGGCAAAGACCAAAGAGCTGTCAAAGGACACAACAAAATTGTAGACCTGCACCAGGCTGGGAAGACTGAATCGGCAATAGGTAAGCAGCTTGGTGTGAAGAAATCAACTGGGGGAGCAATTATTAGAAAATGGAAGACATACAAGACCACTGATAATCTCCCTCGATCTGGGGCTCCACACAAGATCTCACCCCGTGGGGTCAAAATGATCACAAGAACTGTGAGCAAAAATCCCAGAACCACACGGGGGGACCTAGTGAATAACCTGCAGAGAGCTGGGACCAAAGTAAAAAAGGCTACCATCAGTAACACACTGCACCGCCAGGGACTCAAATCCTGCAGGCTCCAGACGTGTCCCCCTGCTTAAGCCAGTACATGTCCAGTTCCGTCTGAAGTTTGCTAGAGAGCATTGGATGATCCAGAAGAGGATTGGGAAAATGTCATATGGTCAGATGAAACCAAAAAAAAATTTTTTGGTAAAAACTCAACTTGTCGTGTTTGGAGGAGAAAGAATGCTGAGTTGCATCCAAAGAACACCATACCTACTGTGAAGCATGGGGGTGGAAACATCATGCTTTGGGGCTGTTTTTCTGCAAAGGGACCAGGACGACTGATCCGTGAAAAAGAAAGAATGAATGGGGCCATGTATAGTGAGATTTTGAGTGAAAAACTTTTCCATCAGAAAGAGGCCCCCCCACCATTGAAGATGAAACGTGGCTTGGGTCTTTCAGCATGGGGGGGGGGGGGGAAACGCAAAAAAATGATCCCCAAACACAACGCTTCCGGGCCAACGAAGAGTGGCTTCGTAAAAGCATTTCAAGGTCCTGGAGTGGCCTAGCCAGTCTTCAGATCTCAACCCCATAGAAAATCTTTGGAGGGAGTTGAAAATCCGTGTTGCCCAGCGACAGCCCCAAAACATTACTGCTCTAGAGGAGATCTGCATGGAGGAATGGGCCAAAATACCAGCATCAGTGTGTGAAAACCTTGTGAAGACTGACAGAAAACGTTTGACCTCTGTCATTAACAACAAAGGGTATATAACAAAGTATTGAGATGAAATTTTTGTTATTGACCAAATACTTATTTACCACCATAATTTGCAAATAAATTCTTTAAAAATCATACAATGTGATTTTCTGGAATTTTTTTCTCATTTTGTCTCCCATAGTTGAGGTATACCTATGATGAAAATTACAGGCCTCTCTCATCTTTTTAAGTGGGAGAACTTGCACAATTGGTGGCTGACTAAATACTTTTTTTCCCCACTGTAAATCTCAATATCAATTCAATATTTGTGTTTGGCAACACTTGACTTTGATTACTGGATTTTGAATTATTACCAGGTTGTGTTTTCTTGTCTTGACTGTTTGCATCTTTGCCAGTGGGCCTTCCACCTGCTTTGAAGAAATTGGCTAGAGATGTCGGAGCCAAGCCTCTTCTGGATGGAGCCATTCGAGGGGACAGAGGAGGCTTCCTGGGCGATGATACAACCCTTCTGGGGGAGTTCAACTTCCCTGTGATTGGAAGAGACACTGAGAACTCAAACAAAAAGTCATGCACAGTATATATTGTTCTGTAACCATCAAGGAAGAACAAATTCATACTGGGAGAGGAACCAGCTTTGATAGTGGTGCTGTTGCTGCTATAATTGCTGAAGTATGATGGATTTTGAGCGTTGACACCCTGGATGTCAACCTGGTGGGACTGAGTGGCTTCCTTCAGCTGGGATAAGATCTGACGACCACTCCTTTGAGACGAGGAGTTCACCTCAAATACCTTGAGAAAGAAATACTTTCCTTTTTAGAATGGCACTAGACAATCCCAAAATAGTAACGTGAATTGATAAATGAATCACACCTTGAATCCAAGTTCTTGTGCACAGGCATAGACTGCAGCAGTCTTGCCCACTCCAGTGGGTCCAGTAATAAGAAGAGTGTTACACATATGATCTTCTATCTCATCTAGACCTTCTCCTATGAGCCAGGAGTCTGGATAGAAATAAAGTTGAGACAATGATTTTTGAATATGGCAAGCAAAACAAACAAAAAAAATGTGCCATTTAGCATCTTTACATACTATTACTGTCCTCCTCTTGCTTCTTTTCCTGCTGTTTCCTCTTCTCTTCCCGGTCAGCTCTCAATTTCCACTCTTTCAGCCAGCTAACAGTAATAAACAAATTGAAATAAGAAATTTAACAGAAAAAAAAATCATTCAATATTCATTACTGGCATGTTCGATTAGTGAATGGGATCTTTCACCATCTTTGTTTAAACTAGACAGCATAGTAACCTGTGTAGCCTCCGGACAGACTCCATATTCCCAATTACTTCACTGGAATGTTGCGGCTGATATTTCTCTGTCCAAAGCACATCCTCTTTCACTCGATCTAGAAATTTAAACATGAACAACCACATTACAAAAAACAAACATGTAGTGCAAACAAGTTTAAGAAACATTATTTCATAACACCTTAGGTTCAACTCATGAGGTATAATGGACGAACTACCAACCATGTTATAAATACACTACCGTCCCAAAAGTTTGGAGTCAGCAAGGATTTTTTAAGAAATTAATACTTTTGTTCAGCAAGAATGCATTTAATTGATCAATAGTGACAGTAAAGACTTTCTGTAATTTATTAAAAAAAAATTATTTCTAAATATTGTTCTTTTTGAATGTTCTAGGCATCAAGGAATCATAAAAAAGGGATTGGGTTCACAAAATATTAAGCAGCACATGTTTTAATATTGATAATAATATAGAAGTTTCTTTGCGCAGCAATCATGATAGTATTGAGTGATTTATGAAGGATCAGGTGGACACGAAGCTGGAGTAATGGAATTACACAGGAATAATTTACTTTTTAAAATGTATTCAAATAGAAAACATTTGAAATTGTAATATTAATTTAATAATATTATTTGGATTGTATTTTCAATAAAATATAAATACAGACTTGAGAATAAGAAACTTTCAAAAACCCCAAACCTTTGTACACTTGTTCATTGTAAATTCATGTTTGTTGTACAACTAATGCTAATCAATTACTGTAGTTAATTTTTTCAGGCAGGCTTTGAGAGGAAGAAAACTTTTCAGAGTGTGAAAAGATTGTCTTAAAAGGTATTTAATTTTCACCTCCTGTGTTCGAACTTTCTGGGACAGGGGAATCCTTTATAATGAGAGCATCACTCTGGTTTCCCACAGGTGAGATCAACTCTGCCGGCTTGGCCTCTTCTTTCTGCTTAAGTCTCAGTGATCGACCTCTTCGACTTCTGCCAGACGGCACAGTGACAGAGACATTCTGTGCTCCCTGAACTCCTGAAGGTGGACATTCTTCAATCACTATGACATCCCCTTCTGGATTGGACTTTGGTTTTTTACCCACTTTGCCTGTTGTCCCTCCTTCATCAACACGCTTCCTTTTCCTTCCGACGCCATCAGATGTTCCAGCAGGGCAGGACACCTTAGATTCAACTTCAGGTTCTACAGATAATCATATAAATCAAAGAAATATGCAAACAATCTGTCAATCATTCTGGAAGACACGTCTCATTATAAATGCATTTCTGCCTAAGAATAATAAAAAAATCCCCCCCCTTTTTTAAACACTTGTGGGCAAAAAAAAAGGGGAAAAAAACAAATTGAGTTGGAAGTGGCTGTCAGTCCACCGAAGCCGAGGACCTGGAGGATGTAGTCCTCGCGTCCCTCTTACAACCGCGTAACAATCGTTGATGTGGAAGTAGTGATTGGAGAGTCCTCATCTCCTCCAAAGATGCTGCCTGATTCCTCAGAAAAATCGGATCTTTCGACAACAGGACTCTAATGATTAAAAAACAGTTACGTCTTTTGATCATTTAAGCATCCCTTTACTGAATCAATGATCATTTAATTCAGGAAAAAAATATTTTACTGACCCCAAACTTTTGAACGATAATGTATTAAATAAAAAATGCAAAACGCATAAATCTAATAATTTTCACCAAAAGATTACCAACCTGGTGGCAAAAGGCTCTTTTAGCAGGAACTGTAGTATAACCTAAAGACTTCTCCAAAGACATCAGTGGCACAGATGGTAAATTATAGGACTCCTTCAAACAACTCAGGAAGGGATTCGTAGGCCACTGGAGGTTCCAAACACAACAATCTGACATGGACAGAAATGAGCACATTAGTTTCAAATACACACAAATAGAGAACACAATCTAGACAACATCTGTCAGCTTACCTGCAGCCCGCTGCTGGATATGAACCACTGTCTGGAAAGAAGCACAGGCCTGGCTGTACACCTCTCGACTGGCTGCTGTCTTTGCGATCTGCTTTTTGAAGGACTCCGGAAGGCCGCTCTTCAGAAACTCTCTCTTTGATCTGAACTGTTCATCATCTTGCGAGTTCTCTGATGCCTCTCGACTGACAGGGTTGAGTTTGTGGGGACAGGCACTTATTAGAATTTAAAACTGACTAGAAAGTGAAAGAAATAACGAGCATTTTCCAATTCAATTAGTGTCTGTAATTATTAGCACAATACCTGCTGTCATCAAAAATGGAGATGATAACCGACAGTCTCTGAGCTTTTTTTTCACCAAACAGAGGAGCCCCTTTAGAAGCTGAAAAAGATGAAGACATCAATGCATTTTTTAATGACTTGAATGCAATTTCCATGTTGGCACAAAAATGAAATTAATTATTAAAAATAATATTAAAGCAGGTGTTGACTCAATTTTAACCATTTGTGTCAGTGTAACGTACCTGCAGGAGTCTTGGATGTTTTATTTTTACCCAAAACTTCATTCAAACTACGAAGGTTTTTCTGGCTTTCATCACTTTCCTGTGAGGTAACTGGAGTGCTTTTGCTGTCCTCCAAAAACACTATAGAATCCTATACAAATGACATATAAATTACATAAATGAAAGAATAACCTGCTCAATTTTAGCAGCAGTTCCTGTAAGCATAAAACATTTACACCAGTTCACTTCTAACACATCCACTATCTTACCTCATCTTCACAGTAATTTATGACAGACTCTTTGCTTCTTGAAGAACGTCGTACAGTGTCTTTCTCCTTATTAGTGTCTTTTTTACTTTGCTGAAGAGCTTTGGCTTTCTGCACCAGCTTCCTAGCTTGTTTTCTTTTTTTAACTGCATTTAATTCCTAACAAATAAGAATTTTTGTGAGTAATCTTCCATTTTAAAACAACGGCTAATGACAATTATTTTTTATTTTTATTAATAAAACATCATTTCATTTAGATTACAAATTTCTTATCAAAATAATTACATAAAAACACTTACATACACAACACTTATTTACACAATGTAATTATTTTTGAAAAATGTTAAAATATTACATAGCATTCTTTTTTTATAACATACATCAATCATAAATGTTAGTTACCTGTGTTGAGAGAGGACTTGATATTTCAAAATCACCAGCTTTTGTAGCAGAGGACAGAAATACTTTGGTGATTCTCATCCTATTGAATAAAATTGATGATTTATTGTCTCATGTACTTCACAAGAAACAATTAAAGTAGGAAATTATAAAGTGAATCTCACCTGATAGGGCTGCCTTTCATGTCTGGTGGGCAGAGCATTTCATCTCTATAAATTCCCCTTTTGGGCCTTTGAGCTTTTGGGGTAGAGGCCAGAGAGGGTGTATTTTGGGTCTCATCATCTTTTACTGTGTCCTCTTGCCTCTCTTTCTTCTGTGGTGCGGTATTAAGCACAGCGGCTGACTGCCTTCTTGAAAGCTCTCTGGTCGACCTCCTCAGCTCTCTGACAGCCTTTTCACTGTTGTCATTATCAGCTGGGCTACTCTCATTGCCGACCTCTTTGGGAGGTTCTTCAGGTTTCGGAGTTGCAGCTTGTGCATCTTCAGCTTTCTTAGCTTCCCCATTCTTCCCAGACTTCCTAGCTCGCTTCTTTTTGTCACCAGGACAGCTCTGCTGTTCTTCATGCTGCTCCAAGCTGGTCACTTCAGTTTTGTCCTCAATACATTTTTCTTCAGTTTTGTTCTCGAGAGATTTTTCGTGTTCTTTGTCTGCTGCCTCCGGGACTTTCTTGTGAACGTGGTTCTGCTTGCTCTGACCCTTGTTGGTTTTGCTTTTAAAACCATCAAGACTAGGCTGCTTAAAGGCATTCATAAACTGCTTTCTCTCTGTCTCAGTGCTTTTAGGATTGGGGCTGGACTCCACCACATCAAGTTCCAGATCTTCCTCTAGAAGAACAACGTTAGACTTCCTTTTGAGGTCAGGCAATACGTCCGGTTTAACCTCTGGGATAGGATGAGACAAACTCTTGTCCTCTTTTAATTGACTTTTTTTATTTCTACTAAAAATAGATGCAACTTTGACAGACTCATGATGATCAGGGGAAATGGGATGCACCTCAGCTTGAATCGTGAGAGTTCGGGGTGATACCTGTAAAGGACTGACTGCAGAATCACTCTGATCATTACAGAGGTTGCCTTGACTTGATGTGTCAGTGGCGTCAGTCTTGGGAATCGCATTGCTCTCTTCCTGCTCTTGACTTTGATTCTGCAGGAAGTCTTTAAATGAGATTGTGATGGTGCTGCTTTTCTTATCTGCACTTTCCTCCAATTTAGTCTCACATACAGGCTCTTGAGCATCAGCATCACATTCCTTAGTTTCTTCACAGCCAACTTTTGCCTTTCGGTTTCTCCTCACAGCAGATTTTCTGTTTGCACAGTCTTTCCTCCTGCTTTGTTTTAACAAGGATTTTTGTTCAGAACTTTCTGCAGAATTCTTAATCGTCAGGACATTTGGATCACCCTCAGTGGCATTTTTCCTCACATCAGATTCTTTATCAGAGTTTTGAGCTGGAAGGACAGCAGTATTGCTTTCATTTACAGCTGATTCACTGGGACTTTCTATCAAGACAACGTCATCTGTGACCACCTGTGCATCCTCCCCTTTGGCCTTCTTGCCGTCTTTGGCCTTCCTGGTTCGCTTCTGTCCCTGTCCTCTTATAGGTTTACCAGGGATTTCTTGACTAACTTGCTCTGAAGGTTGCGGGGAGCTTTCTTTAGCTACTAAAGGGCAGCTTTTTATTTCTTGTGCAGGCGAGGTCCTCTTAAAGTAGTCCATAATGTTGTTAGACCGTGGTGGTGAGAACGGTTTCTCCACCGGCTTGGGCATAAAGTAGTTAGTAATAGTTTTGACAGATGGTGCATCACCATCCTTCCTCAATTTCTTACACGGCTGGAGAAACAGAGCAATAATGTCAACTGCTGAAAATCATTCAATGTTCCTTGAATAGAAAATCAGTACTTTGCCAAATCAGCATACCAACTTTTTGTGACACATACCTGACCCTCAAAATCTTCCATAACAGACGCCATAGCCACGGCCCAAGCCATCGTTTCACCCCCAAAACTAAAGATCTGTATAGATTTAACACACAAAACCAAGGACTTTAGACCAGTTTAAACACAAGCACACACAACAAAGCCACATTCTGTTCAAAGATTATTTAAAAATATTTACACCATGAAAATGTGCATATAACAGTGACAGTTAAACTCTGAATGAATGATGTCTCCTTAATTGCAAATATTAAATGTTTACCTGTCAACTATGAGTTTGTAGAAGAGGCATAAACATTTCAGACACTCACCGGTTCTTGTCCTTCCTTGAGGAACACGTTGATACATAGTCTAAATATACAGTGTACAGTGCATAAAATATGAGCACAACAACGAGTTTACGTAAACAGTAAGCCTACCTACAAACATTTCCCACGTAACGTCACATTTACCTCAGAAAAATATATTCGGTGACCATGAACTCATTAGTCAGATAGAAAAATAACCTGTAGAGAGGGGCATTTTGCTAAATAAATGCACCATATAACATATTCATTATAAATATTACTGTTCTTCAATGTTTAATTTATTTTGAATAAATCCAAGTTTTTTATGATGATTGAAGTAGAAATATTATGTGATTGTAACTTTATTTTAAAAACTTAAGTGTAATTTTAACAAATCAGTCAGTTTTAACCTTTAATATTATAGTAATGTAGTACCAACTGACTCTCATGAATATTTTTACAGCATTAGTTGAGATTTTTTTTTTCCTTGAGAATATTTGGCATGTACTGTACCTGATATTTATCCAAATTAATCGATATTGAATCGAATCGAATCTAATCGCAAGCTTGGGGATTGAGAATCGAATCGAAATCAATGAAATTTGGTCAAACCCAGCCTAAAATATAATTATTCTAAATGTTTTTATAAAAACCAATTATATTATATACACTTAGATTTTTCAACCTCGTGCGATGCTACTGCATCCAACCCTTTTGGCTCAAAAAATGTTTCACATTTTATTTCAGAAGTCCCCATTTCATGGCTTTAAATACATCAATACATAAATAATCACAACACAACAATAACAATACAATATAATGTATATTATTATTAATTATCTCAAATTACATTATAGAATATAAAATTATACACCCTTAAAATGTGTATTAAAGAATTTATAATGACACAAAAAATAAAAATAATAATAATAAATGTTGCCTGAAAAACAACCAGATGAGTAATTCCACATTCATGTGTAATTCATCATAACCATTTGGGTCAATAAGCTGCAAGCAAAATTTACTCAGCAGCTTTACAAAGCCAATATTTCTCAAACAAAAATACTGATTTTGTCAAATTATGCCACATGCTAGCCATGATTCAAAGTCTATGTAGACCTTGGGACCTTGAAAGTTATGTAATTGTAAGGTTTGTGTGAAGTTTCTTCAGAAGCACTCTTCATATATTTGATAATACTACTATCATCGATCATGTTCTTCCCTTCCATACAGTTTGGCACCGGGTAGGCGAACAATGTCAGACATCTAGCATCTCACTTTGATGTCGGCATAAATCTGCCCCTCTTTATTAAAAAGCCCTGGCAGGCTGTGATCGCTTTTGATTGAGAACCAGCTGGTTCTCATTCTATCCCTGAAAGCCATCACTCCTCAGAACTGGAGTGTGCTGTCCTGACATAACCATCATTTTCATGGAAGGGAGGCATTCATACGGAGCTGGCAGGTTTTCCAGGCTTTGGGATATTTTATCATAGAGCTCTTTCATGACCTAGATGGCTGGCTCCATGCCTGCACTGCTGCTCTCTCCTGCCCACCCACTTACATAGCCTCTATGCTCCTCAGAAAAATACTCATCTCCAAGGTTGGGGAGGATGAAGAATTGTGTTACGCTGGCTTAAAGATGAGCCTCTCAGCCTGATCATTTGTTATGTGCTCCGATACTCTGGGCCACATACTGAAATAGACAGCCCACTAATGTAGTGATACCTGAGCTCGGCTGCTTGGGGATACAGCAATATATATTTCTAGCTAACTCAGCTGCACATTTTCAGTGCTCATCGTTAGGTTAAGATTTGAATCAGTAATTTTTAGGGTGTATTCACACCTGTCGTGTTTGGTTCGATTGAATTGAACTCAAGTTCGTTTCCCCTCTTGGTGCGGACCTTTTTGACAGGTGTGAATACAGCAATCGCACTCTGGTGCGGACCAAACAACCGTACCGAGACCCAGCTGAAGAGGTGGTCTCGGTCCGCTTCCAAACAAACTCTGGTACGGTTCGTTTAAGGTGTGAATATGACCCGACCTCGATCTGACCCAAGGCGAATGGTGAGTTTTCGTGACCATGGCGCACAGCAACGTGACGTGAGCACGCTTAATAGGCTAAAGCTTGCCGCAAAAATGACCATGACTATGTTAGGGGAAAATAGTAAGGAGATATTTGAATTATTTATTAATAAACTAGTGTTTCATGAGTCAGTGTCGCAAAGATAAAGTTGACAATTCTGACTCGCCATCTCCTCACTGGAATGTGCCTTTAGAGAGAAATGCATCTTCACGGATTACATAAGAGTTTTTGTTTTGGATTTGAATCATTTAGTTTTGTAGTCATTTAAAGCTTTCTATATATATATAT